>PVKC010013554.1:0-22867 GCA_004027635.1 Crocidura indochinensis | reverse complement strand
GTTTTTGGGTCACACCCGGCAGTGCTCAGGGGTTACTCCTGGCTCCACGCTCAGAAATTGCTCCTGGCCGGCACGGGGGACCATATGGGGCACCGGGATTCGAACCAATGACCTTTTGCATGAAAGGAAAATGCCTTACCTCCATGCTATCTTTCGGGCCCCCCATATTTCTATTTTAAGTTCCTTATCTGAGAGGTTAAGCAAATGGTTGTGATTTTTAAGGTCATCCAAGCTATCATCTTCATTCTCGGTGCCTAGTGTTTGCTTAAGAGCTTTCTGCATTGTTATGCTAGTAGTGTGGTTTTCTTCTGTGTGTTGTGATGGGGTTTATTGGTTAGAAAGAGTCCGTGGTCGTGAAGGGAGCGGAGCGGTCGCATTCTTCTTGGGCTCCAAGAATTCAGGAAAGACATAAGCACAGGAAGAAAAAATTCCCTCAGTCCTCAGTTTTCTCATCAGAGCACAGCTGGGCGGAGTCTCCCGCAGAAAAAGCAACCAGCTCTCCAATTGGGTAGCCCCATAGCCAGACAGTGTTCACTCACTCACTGGCTCGCTGGCAGCTTCACAATGCAGTGTTTTATGGATTCTCTTCCCAGGGGTCATATCTCTGAGGAGAGCTCCAAGAATTCAGAAAGAAAGAAACACAGAAAGAAAATTCCCTCAGTCCTCAGTTTTCTCAGCCGATTGTATCATTTCTAACTGCTATGTATTATTCCATTGTGTATATGTAACACATCTTCAAGATCCTCTTATCTGTTGTTGGACATTGAGCTTGATTCCAAATTTTGACTATTGTGCTGAGTGCCAAATAAATAGTGGAGTGCATACATACGTTGGGATGAATGTAGTTCTGTCTTGGGGGTAGATACCCAAGAGTGCATTGCTGGGTCATATGGCAGCTTAATTCTGAGTTTACTGAGTACCCTCCATATTTTCCATACATGTTGGACCAGGCAGCATTCCCACAAGGAATGGATAAGAATTCCTTTCTTACTACATTGCCACCAACACAGATTGGTCCCATTATTTTTGATGTCTGCCATCCTCACTCGTCTAAGGTGGTGCCACATTGATGTCTTGATTTGAATCTCCCTAATGATGAGTGATGATGAGCATTTTTCATGTGTGTATTGACCATATGTTTGTCTTTTTCAGAGAAGTGTCTATTAATTACTTCTCCCAATTTTTCTATAGCTTTTTTAGATTTTGTGGAGCTAAATTTCTGATTACTCAGTGCATATTTTTTCCACTCCATTAGTTCTTTTCTACTTTTAACCTGTATTTCATGCACCACACAGGAACTTTTTAGTTTGATGTAGTCCCATTTATTTAGGTCTGATGCTATAACTCTTGCCATTGGCATTCTATTATCAAATACTTTTTTGAGGTGTAAGTCTTGAATGTTCTGCCTAATTTTTCCTCAATGAACTTTATTGATTCTGGTCAATTTCAAGGTCTGTAAGCCGTTTTGAGTCGATTTTTGTGTAAGGTGTGAGGAATGGATCAATCTTTAGTTTATTACAGTTATTCCAACACCATTTGTTGAAGAGACTTTTTCTCTTTTATTTCAGATTCTGGGTAATTTTATCAAATATTGCTTGACTATATGTTTGCTGGTGCTTTTCTGGGTATTCTATTCTGACCCATTAGTCTGAAATTCTGTCTTTGTTCCAATAAGATGATGTTTTGATCAGTATGGCTTTGTTTTTTGTAGGCAACAGATAACCCATTTTTGTTTTCTGATCCAACTCTCTACTCTTTGCCTTTTAATGGGGAAGAGTAATCCATTGACATTTAAGATTATTGACAGAAAGGATTGTTGTGCTATTATACTGTTTAGTATTTTTGTTGTTACAGATGGGTGTTTGGATTAGAAATTACTCTCTGAGTAGTTCACTTAGGGTCAGTTGGTTAGCACAAATAGTGTAAGTTCTTTTTTTCTGAGAAATTTTTTAGTTCTTCTTCCCATGTGAATGAGATTTTTGAGAGTTATATACTCTAGGTTGGAAGTTTCTTTCATTCAGTAATTTAAATATGGCATTCCACTGTCTTCTTGCTTGAATTGTTTCAAATAGGATATCTGTTTTGATTCTTATGTTCCTTCCTTTGTACTTGAAGTACTTTTCTTCTCTAATTGCTTTAAAGAATTCATCTTTCTCTTTGCGTTTTGCCATTTGGATTATTATATCTTGTGTTGATCAATTACAGTTTGTTTTATTTGGAACTTATTTTGCTTCTTAGATTTGTACAGGTGTCTCTTTCCAGAGGGTGGAAAATTTTTCTACTATTATTTCCCTCACTACTTGTCTTACCCTTTCCTTTTTCCTCCTTTCTGGTATTCCTCCAATTTATAGATTATTTCATTTGTCTTTGTTCATTTAATACCTTATTTTGCTTCCAATGTTTTGTCTCTCATTTCTTTCTTGACAGTATTTTTTTTGTTTCAGGCTCATATTTTCATTTTTTTTTTGGTTTTTGGGTCACACCCAGCAGTGCTCAGGAGTTACTCCTGGCTCCATGCTCAGAAATTGCTCCTGGCAGGCACGGGGAACCATATGGGGCACCAGGATTCGAACTGATGACCTTTTGCATGAAAGGCAAATACCTTACCTCCATGCTATCTCCCGGGCCCCACAGGCTCATATTTTATCATTGATTTCATCCATGCAATTCTCTGTGTGTAATTCTGCAATTGTCTTGCTAGCATGTTTTTTTAAGTTTCCTTAGTTCTGTTTGTATGGACTCTCTCATCCTGTGAGAGAATTCTTCTTTGAGTTGGGTGAGTTGTTTGTCTATGGATTTCTTAATTTCTTTGGTTAATTACTTTTTCAATTATATTGCTAAAACTAAGTTCACATTTGTGTTTCTTCAATCTTTCAAAATTAGCACAAAGATGTTCAAATTTTGAGCTCCACAGTTCTTTGTTTTTTAAATCCAGAAATTGCATTTTAAAGTTGACAATGTCGATATTAAAGGGAAAACATTTAATTCCATTACAGTGGCATCTAGAGGTTATTAACAAAGGCCAAGGTCACTTTGCTGATTCTGAAATCCTGAAACCTCTTGAGAAAAGCTTTCCTCATATTTAAAAGTGCTGTTTTAAATTGGTAATGTCAATATCAGAATTATTTTCTTGGTGATGTTTCAACAGTCTTGAAAGGTCAATCAAATTTTCTCTGTCAAAATCTTGAACAAAAGCGATGATTTGTTTTCAAATGAAATAACTTCTAACATCGAAAAAATAGTGTTTCCTTTCCCCTGTAGTTTATGATTAAGCTGTTTAGATGTGAAATACAGTTTTTGAATCCAATGATTGTTAATTCTGGATAGTGAACACCTTTCTCGAGGAAAAATGCTTTTATTTCTGATAATAAGGAAGCAAAACGTTTCAAAACGTTTCCTCTTGTTATTTATTTATCCTGACAGAGGCTAGGAGCAGAGGTCTCACACAGAAGAGCCAAATTAAAAGTGTAAAGAGCCATAAGTGGCTCGCGATTGGTGGTGAAGTGCTTTAGGCATTTGCCTTGCCTGCACTAGCCTAGTATGCACCATGGTTTTATCCCCCAGTGTCCCATATGCTCCCCCAAGCCAGGAGCAATTTCTGAGCACATAGCCAGGAGTAACACCTGAGCATCACCAGTTGTGGCCTAAGCCCACCCCGAAACCCCAAAGATTCCTTTAGTCTCAATGTTTTGTTCTATATACTTTATGGTTCAGGATCTGATATCAGGGTCTTTAATCCATTTGTACATGATATTATATAGAGGATGTCTATATTTGTGTCATTTTGTGACTATTGACTAGGTTATATATTAGTTTCATCTGTACTACCCAGATAGAAATATTATGTGGATAAATTTTAACTTCATGCTTCGTTTATTTAATCATCTAGTGCTTTGTTTCTTCATTGCTTTTCTTTGCAGATTTTAGAATACTGTCTAGGAAAACTGTGCTTTTATCATAAATACCTAAATATAAATATTTATATTATTGCTTACATTAATATATGTCCTAAATTCAACCATTTTAGTTTATAAATATTAAACTAGTATTTATACTCTGATAACCTAAATTAATTTAATATGTATAGCAAAAATTTAAATGCAACTAAAATAATTTGAGGAAAATTAGTTATTTTTCTACTGAAATAATGGAGAAAAATGCTCCTTGGTACACTAAAATCATACTAAATGCTTATATTGTTGTAGAATTTCACTATTCTAGCTATGACATTAATAATAATTAACAGTAAAGTATTCTATTTAATCTATAACTGTGTGGTCAGATTATATCATTTGAAATTAAATTAAATTAATAAATCCTTGAATTAATTTATTTATCTGACTTGAATATAACTATCCTTTATGGTAATGAAGAGTTAAAGAATCCCTAATCAATGATGAAGAATGATTAGAATGTTAACATTTCCTTTGGAATATAAATTAATCTTCTAGTTAGTAAAAACACATAGAAGTATTTGCCTTGTTGCTCTACAATACTTTGCAAAGAATGCTATTGTTCATTAACTACAAGCTCACTGACTCTATTTCTTTGCATGCTTTTCTAATCAAGGATGTATTTTCTCCCTTGAGGCAAGTGGGAGTTTAGCAATTACTTGCAGCACTAACACTAGGCAATTTTTTTCTGGAACTGCAAACTGTTAGTTCAATTTCCTCACCCACAAACAAATTGATCAGAATTAATTCACTCAAAATGAAATCAAATAAATAAACTAAGTGGGATTCAAAAAATCTTAAGAGCCACTCATACATAAATTAACAGACTATCTAGCACAGATTCCCAACTCTATGTACTTGTGGCCTGTGTGCCACGGAGAAACCATATTGTAAAATATTGTGAGAAAAAGTTCCAAAGAAATTTTTTGTCTTAATAAAGTTCAATATTAATATAAAAATTGTAATTATTGGGGCCAAAAGTAGTGGCACAAGAGGTAGGGTGTTTGTCTTGCATGCAGCTATCCTAGGATAGACTGTGGTTCTACCCCCCAGCGTCCTATATTGTTCCCCAAGCCAGGAGCTATTTTTGAGCACATAGCCAGGAGTAACCCCTAAGCATCACCAGGTGTGGCTGGCCTAAAAGAAAAAAACATTTTAGTTGTTGAGTATATGATGCAATATTAAAAATATTATAATATTTATTATACATGGATTTAAAATTAAATTATTAACTAAACTAAGCTACATAATTTAAAATATATAAACTGAGTTCTAGGAACTTCCAAGTTTACAGGTTGGAAAAGAACATGAAAAGCAAACATAATCAGTTTCTAGTGGTAAGTGCATAAAAATAGCATGATGCCCTATCAACCACTTCACTTATAACTAAGGAATGAAGTTAAAAATATTAAACATATCTTTTAAATTATAAAGTATAAAGTCCAAGTCTATTGGACTTTATTAAATTTTAATTATAGTAGACCTTCAAATTAGATTCTGATGAGGAATGAAAGTATTTCCTGAGGCCAGAGAGATAAGACAGAGGACAGAAGTTTTCCTTGCACACAATCTGGGTGTGGCAATATATGACACCATGACCACAATATGGAGTACAGGAATAATCCCTGAGCACATAATCAGATGTAAACCCTGAGCTTTACAGGGTCTGACCCAAAATTTAAAAAAAAGTTGAAAATAATTATGACTGGAATGTTTTCATTAATAAAGGGTAAATAACATAACATCAGACAATACTTTCGAATATTTTCTACACTAACCCAGAAAATTGGGAAATAGCTAAAATAATATTAACTTTTATTTTTAGAAATAATTCTAAGAAATAGGAAAATCTGATGATGTGAAGAAAGGAACATGTGTACAAGAAAGTTCTTTTAAATCCTTACTAGAAAAAAAGAAGTTTAGGGAACTAAAGGAGGCTGACTTTGGTAAATTATTGGACAGGTCACCAGCTACAACAAAAATAAAGGGAACATATGTTGCTAGATACAGAAGAAATTGGTTCTCTAAAATGAGGTTTTTACAGATGTATGTGGTGCTCTGAAATTAAGTTTTCAGAACACAAAAAATTGTATTGCTACTTGTAGTTTTCCTTCTGATCATCAAATAGGCACGTTTTCCCCTCTATTTTTTCTTGTCGAAGAAAAGAGAGAAAACAATACTTTTATAGAAAAGCGTGTCTGAGAGAGTATTTTAAGAGAAAGAGAAAGTAGTGTCACCTAGCAGATATACTAGGATATAAGGCTGCAGGTTAACCCAATCTCTCTGTTTATACATTTAAACTTATACAAATTGTCATAACATTGAGTATGTCTCTCATCTCACTTGTCTTCAAAGACAAAGATAATTTAGCCTATATTTAAATGATGTTGATATTTTGGCATAGAAGGGGTAAAAAGATATTTAGCAGGGGTGGGGGAAAAGTATTTAAAAGGATAGATTAAATTTTAAACTAACAAAGTGTGTAGATAAAGAAGACAGAGTCTCTATATTTATGTTTCTTGCTGCCAGAAACAAAGAGAACAAAATAGAAAATAAAACATCATTAGAAAGTTTATATTTTTTCTCAGTGTTGGATAGATGACTCTGGACTTTTAAATATGTTCCACTTATTTAATATTTATAAGAACAACATAGTTATATTCATTTCATGAACCAAAGAATATAATGCATTTCACCTAACGTTTTAAGATCAAGAGAGCCAGAGTTCAATATCAATAATATCAATATCAAAATATTGTCATGATCTGGAATCCTAAAATAATTATTGTTAGAATTCCTTATTTAACAGATCACAAAGAGAACAGACAAAACAGTGGAGAAAATCATCATTATTTAAGAGAATATTCAGTAAGGGTTATAGCTGTTAAGGGAATACATACAAGATATTCATACATATATACATACATATTCATACATATATACGTGTCCATTTTATGTCTCTGAAATAGTTGGGGACGTCTTAAATCCAGTGCATCATTTTGGTCTATGATTTGGCTTGTGCAGTCTGATAACCAGCTGGTGATGGACCACATCAGGAAAAATCCTTGAGCCATGACTTCTCAGTAACTGAGTCTTTTAGCAAGCAAAGGCCCACAATGAAGGAAGGAGAGGGTAGGAGGCCCCTGAAAATAGATCAATAGCAATTCCAATAGTATTGGGGTCTACTTAGGATGGGAGTCTATCATATAATTTAGGGTGCGGTTTGGGAGGTGGCTTTGTGTGGGGATAATGATCTGCTTTTTGAGTAGCCAAGAACTGAGGGTATAAAGGGTTAAATGTGGGGTAATGATGGTTGGGGGTGAGGGAGTGAAGGACTAGACATAAGCTTGTAGAGCAGTATGCAAGGGCAGAATATAATAGGAACATTCTGCATCTGCAAAACATACATTAACCATAGAAAATCCTATTAATTTATATCATAATTTGTGCACCCCTGCGCTGTTTTGAAAATGGAGATCAATGTGAAAGAAAGTTGATAGTGATTGCCCCACCCAAACCTCCATGCCCCTGGAGTCCAGGAGGGAGGAGGGAAATGGCTGGGAGCCTCCCTGGCTTCCCAGAACCCTCAAGCTAGGGAGAAGGCCTGCGGCCTGAGGTATACCCCACACCCCATGACGCCAGAGCTATCCTCCAGAATCATTTGTTTACATTTTTGTGTGAGATTGAGACATGTATTCTACTTGGAATTCTTGTAGTTCTCCTCAACTATATACCTTTATAGAATCATTATGCTCTCTAAAAGCCTCAGTCATCTGGTTCTGTTAGCCAAAGACACTTAGATGATTTGTAGAAGAATGTTAGAAGTTAGATGTGAGTCGGGTGATGATAGACCTTGAAAACTGACAGTTTGACAGACAAAGCATTACTACAGGATATGATAATGAATGTTCTAGATGTAGGCCATTGATTTCTGTGTGTTAATTTTGTAGCCTGCCACCTTGCTATATGAGTCTATTGTTTTTAGAAGCTTTATGGTAGAGTCTTTAGGGTTTTCTAGGTAGAGTATCATGTCGTCTGCAAACAATGAGAGCTTGACTTCTTCCTTTCCTATCTGGATTCCCTTAATATCCTTTTCTTGTCTGAACGTTATAGCAAGAACTTCCAGTACTATGTTAAAGATGAGTGGTGAGAGCAGACTGCCTTGTCTTGTACCAGAATTTAGAGGAAAGGCTTTATGTTTTTCTCCATTAAGGATAATATTTCCCATTGGCTTGTGGTATATGGCTTCAACTAGATTGAGAAAGGTTCCTTCCATTCCCATGTAGGCTGTGAATCTGCGAGAAAAAAGCTATAACCCTAGTGATTTCCCATTAAGAGGGCTTGACCTGTTCTGAAGATTTCTATCAAAAGTTACTAAAATTGGGGCCGAGCAGTAGCGCAAGTGGTAATGCAGCTGCCTTGCCCATACTAGCCTAGGAGAGACCACAGTTTGTATCCTCTGGCGTTCCATATTGTTCCCCCAAGCCAGGAGCAATTTCTGAGCACATAACCAGGAGTAAATCCTGAGCATCACCGGGTGTGGTCCAAAAAATTAAAACAAAACAAATGTTATTGTAATAACTGCTTCCTTGGGACTCTAGATTCAGTTTTCAGTTTTCTATAAGTTATTGTCCAATGGGGCCAGATAAAATGACATCAACAGATTACTCAGAAGCATAATTTAGTACAGGCCATCCTTTGTGTATGGGGAAGTGCCAGTTTTCAAAACCTATCTCCAGATACTAACCAAAGTACCTATTTGCTGTAGGTCTTGGGCAGCAGCTATGTTGAAAATTGTGGATTAAGATCCAATTATTTATTTAAATTAGAACTGCCCATATACAATGTTAGAGATATAGAGTCATTTAATAAAGTGAGCAATAACCTCTGGTTGGAATATATCATCCTCATTCAGGCAAATATTCAATAACTTTGCTTAGATGATAGCTAATGTTCTTTTGCTTAAATTACAAACATAAAATAGCATTTTTAAGTTTATTCAGTTGAATATATATGTAGCAATAATATCATAATTCTGACTTTTACCTAGAAGTCTGCTTCTTATAGCTCATATCAATTTAAAAATATAGTTATTTTCTGTGAAGTTAGATATTTAACTTTAATGCTAAATCTTTAATTAGTTATCATGTAAGAAAGTCCACTTGAGTCTATATATTTAGAAATATATGAGATCTTTGTATTTATGTTTTTTTTCCAGTGCCAGTGACCAAATCTAGGGCTTAACACATACAGTGCAAGAGCTCTACAACTGAACAGATATCCCTGGCAATGTATCTGTGAGTTTTCATTAAAAATAACAATATGGGGGGCTGGGCAGTGGCGCTGGAGGTAAGGTGCCTGCGCTAACCTAGGACGGACCTCGGTTCGATACCCCGGTTCCCCATATGGTCCCCCGTGCCTGCCAGGAGCAACTTCTGAGCGAATAACCAGGAGTAACCCCTGAGCGTCACTGGGTGTGGCCCAAAAAACAAAACAAAAAATAACAATATTTATTTTTAAATATTTAAATTATCTAAAAAAAACCTTAAGAGTTCAGAACGTCATGCACAAACAAAAATAGCACTGGCACAATTTACCAAATGTTTCATTTCATTTAACACAAAATGAAAAAGAAGAGCCGGATTGGTGGCACAGCGGTAGGGCATTTGCCTTGCATGTAGCTGACCTAGGGCAGACCACAGTTCAATCCCCTTGACTCCCATATGGTCCCCCAAGCTAGGAGCCATTTCTGAGTGCATGGCCAAGAGTAACCCCCAAGCGTCACCTGATATGGTCCCAAAACAAAATAAAAACAAACAAGAAATTTAAAATAAAAAGCTCTTCTGTGTGTAAAAATAAAATGTAAAAAGCTACTGAAAATCATGCTTAAAATATTTTTGGATCTTTTTTTGGTTATTCGGCCACATTGGGTGACACTCATTCCTGGCTATGCACTCAGAAATCGCTCCTGGCTTGGGGGACCATATGGAACCCTGTATTTCGTACCAAGGTCCTTCCTGGATTGGTCTCATGCAAGGCAAACACCCTACCGCTGTGCTATTGATCTGGCCCCAGGACTTTTTTAAATTAATATCTTTACTTTAAGCCATCATTACAAACATGTTTGTAGTTGGATTTCAGTTATATAACCCCCTTAACCAGTTAAAATGATTTTCATATGAGAATATTTCTTTGAAACATACCTGGACTTTGAATAATCTCAGCATTCAATATTCTTTTACATTTTTACTTTTTTGTAAGCAAACTTTCCTGAGAAGATAGCACACATAATTTGGCATACATAATTAGTTTATTTCAATCAAGTTACTTACTACATTAAGTAATGGGATGAAATGACAGTCTGTTAAAAAGAATTTGGGGCTGTAGTACTATGTGGGAGTTCCGTTTCAAGAAAGATGAGAAATCCAAAATGGACTTTAAAAGTAGGTCTCTTTTTCTCTATAATTTCCTTATTACTAACTCTGGGAAAGGACAAGACCCATCATAAACCAGGGATTACATGAAAGCTTTTATTCAAACTTTATACAAACTTTACCACTCTATTTGAAAAAAATGATGGGGAAGGACAAGAGAATGTAAAAAGTAATACTCAAGGAATTGATCATTTTTCCTAGACAAAAATAGAAATTATTAGTTATATTACTTAAGTATTAATTTATTTGCTTATTAAAAAGAAAAGTATTAGAAGTAGCTCCTAATATGAAATAAAACATAATAGTTCTCTGTATCTTCAGTCATTTCTTTCTGCTGTCTTCTAATTCAATAAAATGAATACATTTCAAAATTGCTTGATCAAGGAACCTAGAATGGCAGCAATCAAAATTGTAGCTCTTCAGACAAGCTTGAAGCAATTTTAGATTCAAGCATTAGAAGAAATATTCTCTTTCTCTTTCTCACATACCTCTGTTATTGCTGACAGTCACAAAGCTATTGTACATTAAAAAAATAAATAAAAGCTTCTAAAGGAGACTGTTATATAGTATTTAGTGAGGAAAACCCAATTGTTCAGTTATTTTCGGAAGCTTAAAGATTTATTTTAGTGCTAAGATGAGAATTATTATTTAAATGAAATTCATACTTAAAATTATATAATAATATTTATCCTCAAAAGGCCTCATAACTAAGAAATGACTTTAGTTAAATCCTCAAATCTTCAATCTTCAACCTCATAAAGCTCATTAAAATAAGCCAGTAATCCATTCAGACTTTTTTTTTTTTTTTTTTTTTTTTTTTTTTTTTTTTTTTTTTTTTTTTTTTTTTTTTTTTTTTTTTTTTTTTTTTTGGTTTTTGGGCCACATCCAGTGATGCTCAGGGGTTACTCCTGGCTATTCGTTCAGAAGTCGCTCCTGGCAGGCACGGAGGACCATATGGGGAACCGGGGATCGAACCACGGTCAGTCCTAGGTTAGCACAGGCACCTTCCCTCCAGCGCCACTGCCCGGCCCCCCCATTCAGACTTAAAACAGAATCTATTGGTCTCATAAAAGCACCTTGATATCCAAAATGCTTTCTTCTTATTGTACTCTGGTATTTTGTTACTTTTTAAAAGAAAGAACATAGAACTAACAGTATCTATGTATGATTAGTATGATTATTTTGTTAATCTTCATTTTCTATAGTCGCTCCACTTTGCTGACATGATTTACTAACAGGTATTCTTTTATAAAAAAAAAAAGCAACACAAATTAAGGAAAAACACATGTTTTGCCATAAATCAATAGTGTTATGGCATCTTTTTTTGTGATAAGGAGAAACATGAAGATAGGTCTGTGTTCTAAGAACACCTTCAAGGATGAGTTTTTGGCGCATTTCTTGGAATGGTCAAGAGTTTCACACACTGACAAGTATTCCAAAAATATATTTTGTGTGTGTGCGTTTGTTTGGTTTGGGTGAGACACCTGGAATTCCTTAAGGATCTACACTCAGAGATCACTTCTGGCAGGCTCATAGAACCAGATGGGGCTTCAGGGATAAAAGCAGTTTTTCATGTACATATCATATGCTGTACTAGCTTTTTAGTCCCTAAAATTATTAATTTTGATCTTTTAGTTTTAAAAGGAGCCGAACTCAGCAGTCTTTGGCACCTTGGACACATTACCAGTGCTGTTTTGTAAGGCCTGCAAGAAGGGACTGCTAGTTCTGATTCTCAAGTCTGATGAGACTTAGGGGCCACCACAGAAAAACCAGATAAATTCTGAAATTCTCTGATGCTGTGAGTCAAATTCAGGGTCTCAGACAAGTAAATGTTGCTCTACCATTTGAATATCTTCCCAGTTTTCAAGTTTTCGCATTTAAAATTTTAAAAAATACAGACTAAACTTGGATAAGAAAAGTAAAATTAAAGGAAAGATAGGAGAGCACAAATATAAGGTTAGAAGGGGAATAGAGAATTCACATGTAAGATGAGAAAGTAGGCAAGCTGTGTCTTGAGAAGAATTCAAAAATAATTTAAATTTTATGTTTTTAGGATTCCTTCTGGATAGTTGTGTAGAAATAGGTTCTTTGAATCACAAATAATATTTTTTGTTCATTTGTTTTTTGCCTTATTCAGTGTTACTGAAAGCTTACTCTGCTTTGAACTCAATCAAGAATTAATTACTCCTGGTAGTGCTCTGGGGACCATGTACGTTGCTGAAAATCAAACCCAGGCTAGTGATGTTCAAGATAAGTGCTGTACCCTCTGTTATTATCACTCTGGTCCCAGGAATATTGACTTTTGATGCTAGTTAGCAAATAATGTTCTTCAGAACTCTAGTAGGTTTTGGTGTTAAAATGGCTTTTTTACAGTTGATTAATATATTTCCAAGTGCTAGGATGCTAACTTCTGTAAGGTAATGAAATAGAATCAAGTAATAACAGTTGTGTGGAATAAAGACTTGATTAAAAGAGACGCTAAAAACTAAAAGCACTTTACATGGTCTGAATTTCATTTATGGCAGAAACCCAGAAATTCTATTTTTAGAAAGCATTCAAGCTTTAGAACAGAAAATTCAGTTGCTTACTTTTTAAACATATCCAAGATTCACTGAAAAAAAATCATCTCATTTTTCCAGTTGAGTAGCAGCACTTTGAAAGAATGTTGTATGTACATGAGAGGGTATGGAAGGCTAACCATTTCATCATGCTTCAATTTTAACCTTTCGCCACCTGTAACTCTCCTATTTCTGCACTTGCTTTTCTATTGATTGTCATTATAGACAAAAATATTGTATTAAAAGCTATAGTTAAGGGTCTAGATAGAAAAATCAATAGGACACATTTTCCAAATAAAAATCAATAATGCTTAAAACAACTTTTCTTACCATAGGAATCAACTTAGAGCTAAGTTTCAAAAATGCTGTGACCCCATCTTACCCTTGTTTTATTTGAGTGTATCTGATCAATTATGACAATGCTAATTAATAGATAAGAAGATGCAGTGCAGAATATGCTGATATAAATAAATTAACACAGGTTAGTACATATAGATTGATCCTGCATGTACAGTGATTAGCCAAAGAATCTGAAACTCCTAAAATATAGTAACTGTGTTAATTTTATAATATGAATTAGTGAAGTAAATTAATTTTCTGTAGCTTTTCAAAAACCATGGTAGTGATTAGCTTTAGTTTATGATAAAATATTAGGACTGATTCAAAGCAATTCTAACTCAATAGTAATAAATAGTGCAACAAAATCAAATTACTCAAATTTTCCATATCGAAAGGAGAGAAACTTCTTATTTATAGAGTATATGCCAATCCATGGAAAACTAGTTCCCCAGATGAACAAAGGAACTAATTTAATGACTAAATAACAAACTAAATCTTGAGAAGTAATTAATTCTAACCAAGACATTAATTTGCCTGAGCATATATAGTTGTTTATTTTAGAATGAAGCTTATTTCATTCCTTTTAACATTAATTTATTTCAGGATAAATTATTTTTTTAAAAATCCATAGTCAACAATGTGATAATTATTATATTTTTAGTAATTGAAACATGGATGCTATTATATCTCACGCTTCTGAAAATGAAATAGATAACATGAAATGATATGGATTATCTCAACTGGAGGTAAGTCATGTATTCCTTAAGTCTTGGTCTTGTGAAAAAAAAATACTTGGAAATACTCCTCCTAACAAAAGCTAATTGAATATGAGGGAATCATTAAGTCTTATTGTTTTCTAGGATATCAAGTCTGGCAGTTTTACTGCTTAACCCTTAATTGGCATAAGGTAGTTTTTATAATATTGCTAGTAACTTTATATCTGATATCTGTATACTTGATATATGTTTATTTGGTATCACTTGATATATGTTTAATTGATATCAGGCATTTACTAATAATGTTATCAAAAATATGAACTCTTTATCTCAATTTGAAGCTATTTCCTGATCTTAAGATTTTTTATCATTGATTACTAAAAGGACATTTCCGCTTTGATCTTGATTCATTTGTGTTTACAATTCAGTGTGTTTACAATTTTAGTCACGGACTTCACCACTCATTTTTCACTTGAATATCTCAAGATTACCTTTTGAATTCTACATCTGAAAGTATTTACCATCCTAGTTGAATCTGAAGCTTTTGACTCCTCCCTCTTCAATCCTATATTCAATCTGCTACCAAACCCTGTAAAAATGTCTTTCCAGAGGACCTTCCATCTGTTAAAGTTATTATACCTTCTTTTCTATTCTCTGAAATGATCAGTCAAGTATTTTTCCTGCATGTCAATTATCAATTGTCTCTATCCTCAACATTTACGATGTCTTACCCAGTGAATGAAAATATATCTGCGGTCTTTAACCTGCTTTCCCTTTGCAAGTTAGAATAATCTGAAGCTTTTCTTGAAATGTCTTAAGTAAATAATCTTGTACAGGTATCAGAATAGTAAAGGAGATTTGTTTCTTAAGGGATTTGAGATGTGCTGGAATATATGGCTTCTTTAAAACCAGTTTTAATAGTCTCTAGACTGAGACAAGAATTGCCTTTGGAACACTTCTCAGGTACTTTGAACCAAAATACCTCATTTATGTATTGCAAAGGCAATAGCATTTGTAGGACTATGTTAGAGGATACATTTTCTTTTTCACTGTATTTAATTTCTTAGATTTTATTCCTAATTTCTAGTTGTAATTAATTTACTTCATTTTTAATATCTTCAATTTAAATACGTAAGAGTACTAGCAGAGACTGCTAGTTCACAGGTAAAATAGTGAGGTGTCTTCTCTGTTTTGTACTGAGTCAACACTCATTGAAAACCTAAGTGAGATCCATCTTTTTTTTTAGTTTGTTCTGTTTGTTTTTGTAGGTCACATCCAGCCATGCTCAGTGATCACTCTTCCAAGTTTTTAGAGAGACTATAAGTATCTTTAACTTGAAAATTTTGCAGCTCTTTTCCTTTACTTTCTGTTCTTTTTTGTGACTGTTATTGTTCCTTAATCTTCTAGTCTTATCAGTTTTGGTATTGTTTTAATAGCCTATACTCCATGACTCCACTTCTGTCATAACAAATACTTATGTAAATTAAAATGCTCCTGTCCAAATTGCTGTTTGTTTCCTCTTTGATTGTATCCAGACTTCATGGTTAATTACAATAACACAGCTCTCCAATTTTCTGTCCTTCCCACTTTCATTCATTTTCTCTATTCAGCTAAAAAAGAAAATGAAGTAAAGTTCATTTTAATTTGTAGTTTAATCTCCTCTCTGGAATTTGAGACAGGTTTTTAAAATCCTTTTTCTCCTCCCATATTCCTAATCTTTGTCTTTTAACCACTATTAGTCATTAAACAGGGAATGGAGAATTCAACAATACAAAATAGCAAAGCCTGTCCTCATGATGTTTTGGTTTTTGTAAAAAATAATAATAATAACAAACACAAATATATGTTCAGGGACAAAATACTGAGAAAGAATATGAAGCAGATTAAAAAGTTTACATTTGCTTATAAGATAATTTGTGAATTTGCTAAATTATATCAAATAATTAAATTAACAATAATACATAAAAATAATAGATTATAATAATAAAATTCCATCTCCAAATCACAGACTTTTGATTCAGTAAAAGACTTGAATTTTGGTTCGATAATTTGACTTATTATGATTACAGGGCCGGAGTGGTGGCACAAGGAGTCTGCCTTACTCGCACTAGCCTAGGACAGACCGCAATCCTCTGGCGTCCCATATGGTCTCCCAATCCAGGAGCGATTTCTGAGTACATAAGCACATAACCAGGAGTAACCCCTGATCATCACCGGGTGGTGCCCAAAAACCAAAAAAAAAAAAAAAAAAAGATTTATTATGATTCTTATTTACATGTCATTTTGTTATTGATGTTTTGATTTTGCTGTTATACCTAGCAGTGCTGAAGGTTTTCTCCTGGGTCTGTCCTTGGGCTCACACCTGGTGGATCTTGTCTAATCAAGAAATAGATGCAGGCACTTGAGAGATTAAATGAAGAATAAACTTTTATTTATGTACGTGTACTTAGCCTGGCTACTACCAAAATGGTTTGAACCATGAACACAGTTGGCAGCGAAATTACATAGGTTTAAATAAAAGATTTTCCAATTCTGTGGGAGGAATTTGTTCATTTAATATAAACAGTGGTTACTAATATACATAACGCTGGGTATAATTAGAAATGAATCATTCTGTTTAAGTTTCATATCACATTGTTTCTGGGGATCCATTCTATTCCTTCTGAAACACCCTGATTGGTCTGGCCCTTTTTCTCTGTTCTGGACAAACTTCATGATTTATGGCCTTGGCTATAAATTTCTTCTTGGCCCAGCTCCTAGGATGGGTCACTCAGAGATTCTATCTCTAATTTCCTGATTCTACTCCTAAAGTTTTCCCACAATGTGACAGAAACCGAATCTAGAATGAGATCTTGCCAGGTAAGCACACACTACACAATGTACTATTTCTCCAGTCTTTATCATGTGTCTTGACTCAG
This sequence comes from Crocidura indochinensis, assembly GCA_004027635.1. NCBI lineage: Eukaryota > Metazoa > Chordata > Mammalia > Eulipotyphla > Soricidae > Crocidura > Crocidura indochinensis. The sequence continues at coordinate 5,949 of PVKC010013554.1, read as the reverse complement.
ATTCATATAGACTGGGCAACTACTATGCAGAAACAATCTTGTAGGGAGAAGTAAATGTGATGAGAACAACAATCTCTAAATGTTTAAAAAGTGCAAATGTGTCTTCTGTTTAAAAAAAAAGAAACACATGTTACTTTTTACCCTGGAATGGCGAATACTTGTCGAACATATTTATTTTTAAAAAAAATTCTGTAAATAAGGGGAATATTTAGGGAGACCTGAAAGAATCAGATTGGTAACTGGGAGACATCTAGGGACAGAGCCCTTAATAATAGACATATAATGACTACTTTCATTCTTTTTGTTTTAAATGAAAAAACTAGTGCAGAGAGAAAATGATTCTTTTTATAGTAATTCTCCTGACAGTAATTGCTGTGATATGTCATGCCATGTATAGTTAGCATGAATTAGGCACATTTCCAAATAATAATTACTCTCTTGAATGATGTTTCAAACAGACAAGAGGATAGACATTTCCTTAAGTTCTTTTCTCTCTTAAAACTTAAACTTTTCTGTTTAAAAAAATACTCTCAAAGTATGGTGTGAGTATGGTGTGTGTGTTTGTGTCTGTGTGTACATCACATCCTACTTTGTGATTCACATCCTAATTTCCTACATCCTAAGTATTTAATAAATCTATGAAGTCTATTATGTAGGACTTAATTTACCTCTCTATTGACTCTTGGCTAATGGTATATTTAACTTAGGTCGAATATTACTCCACTGAACCACAAAAAACATAAGTTTCAACCATATGTATTTTTACAAATATATAATTGTATTTACAAACTATTTTCAGAGTCTACTTTGCGTGTGGTATTGATTCGCACCCAATAGTACTCAGGGTTCCTGAGTACAAGTATTCCTAGTCTAATCTCCAGGATCACTCCTGGAAGAATCAAGGATAGTATATATATGATATATATACTATATATATGTATACATATAAAGTACATATATATGTATACATATATACATATATATGTATACACATACATATACATACATTATATACACTACTATACTATGTGTATTTATGGATATATACATATATAGTACAAGGCATATATTTATTATTTTAAATATTTTAATATTATAAACTTTATGTTGAGAAATAATAAAATAAAAAATCTGGACAAACTGTAACCTGAAATGTTACAGTTTCGAATTAACAAAAAATACTTTATTTTTCAATATTTTTTCCTGTGGCAACTGAAGGTACTGAGTTGAAAATAAAGTATGACCTTTATTTAATAAATAAATGGTAGGAGTTTAATTGGATACACATGTAGATATTTGTTCGCATCTCTTGTTTCTAGAATATAGCTCACCTTTGATGATAACTGATTTTTCACTATATTTAACTTTGACTATGGAGTCCAACATATGAAAATTTTATAAGCTTTATAAAGCATTTTATTAAATTATTCCATATCATCACTTTGAAGTTCATTTCTCACTGGATTATGAAATGGATGTTAATAAATCAATTAGTAATATATTAGTTTGTAATATATTAAGTTATCAGGAAACCTGTTCCACGATGCCATTTATTACTTTTCAGTTAGCTACTAAGTATTTCTAGTAATTTTTCTGACAACTTCATCTAGAACTCAGATTAACAGATTAACTTGTATTATGCAGTTATCTCCCACTATCTCTTCTAGTTTGTTTCTATAAGGACGAAGATGCTATCCTTTCTTATTTTACACATTTGGGTTTATTCCTGGAGAGCACAATTGTGAATAGTAAGAGTTAATTTTGTCTGTTATTGATCATTGTTTAATACATAACTTTTGCATAGAGAAACATAAAAAATAAATTTGATGAGTGATTATTACTTCCTGCGTCTATACATGTATATGAAAAGCTTAGCTCCATCCTTCATAACTTTTTACTTTAATATATACTGAAACAAATTTGTTAGCATTTTTAATATTTAATCTGTATTCTTCAAAATGAATACTTAACATGTTTGATATATTTTTATTTTAAACATTTTAAATTTTGTTAGTGATTGATCAGTTCTGTGTTTGGCTAGGGGTGTAGGGTAAGAGCAGTAATATGTCATGCCTTGCTTTGAACTCAAATCCGACTTACTAGGCATGTACTATGTGCCTATAGTGATTTCCCTGCCTCCACCCAAAATACTATGTGAAAAAACTGTTAGTGATAGCAGATTATTATTGATAAATGAGGTATTGGAGTATCAGAGTAAGAATTAAAACCTAACTCTGTGATATTCAATGAGCTGAAATTCATTGAGATAATTCAATGGGCTGAGAATGTGTGGTTTATCAAAGCCCTGGATTTGATACGTGGCAGGAGAGGGTGCCAGGAACTCATGCAATGTCACTTTGGTCACTTCCAATTATTACTGAGTATAGTTGTTATATAGAACTATAGTGATCTACGTGAGGCTGAGTATTGCTTGAGAGTATTCTTCAAAACAAATCCAAAAGCTAGCAAAAAAGAAACACCTTAATTCTTGTTCTATTTTGCTGTGTTTTCTATTTCAATTATAAGCAATAATAGAAGACACTTGATTTACCTCTTTGTTTTAGTATGTAACTATAATTGATAGACATAAAATTTCAAACCAACAATACAACTAAAGAATTAGATTTCTTTCACTACTCTCCTTAAGCTGAAAATAAACACACACACACACACAGAGTCTATGGAAGCCACACATTTCTTCCTCTTCTATTACAGCAGCATGCTTGAGAAACAGCAAATAAAATGCATTTACCAAACTAAGTCTTATTTCATAAAATGTAGTATACACTTCATGAGAGGAAGCTAAATCATGGATCATCATGACTGTGTGAGGAGAGAAATAATAAGCAAACCTAGAGACTGAGATATGGGGAGGGATATTAAAGAGGAAAAGATTTAAGAAGCAAAGAAACATCAAAGGATTTGTAGTGTGTCATGCCTTCATTCTCTATATGAAATACATAGTAAAAGTTAAATTATAATCCAGAGCTTTGTAAATTTAATAGGATTGGAAAGAGATATAAGGAAGAAATATAATTAGGAACCGTGTAGTAGTAGAGCAAAACTGCTGAAAAAGTCACAGAGACATATTTATTACTTTCATTATACATAACAACAAATATATTAGAAATGACATGTCTTCTCCATTATCTTTGAATGATTAATGATCATAAAAGATGTTATCTTTTTTAAATGGATTCCTAGCTTTGCTTCAAAAGTCATAAACAATGATGATGGGTTTGGGTTTTAATAAAGATCTCAGAAATAAATCTAGAACACACATTTATATATTATTTGCAATATGTATGTCTAGATCCACCTCCATATATAGAAATATACATCCTTATTCAAAACATATAACTGTAATGACCTTTCTAGATAAAAATAATTATCATAAACTTGTTTTATAGTTGAAATAAATATTCCAAAGAGATCAAGTTCAAAAATAACCAATACTGATTTGTAAAGCTTATCTGTTTAATATTGAACCTAAAATTCAATCAAGACCTTATTTTTTTAATTCCTCAAATTTAGAAATAAAATCTCTTGGACTAAAATAGGGAATGTGTTTGCCATTACATAGATCATGTATACTGTCTTTCTTTAATACTTTATATACCATTCATTTTTGATCACTTTTTAAATAAAACAGTTTTCTATTTTTGAAGATCTAACTCTATTTTCATTAGTAATTTTTACACTATTGTTTCTTTCCTATTAATAGCACATAAACCATAATGTGTAAACTTTATTATTATTGTTTAATTTAAATAGAATAAATAAAATGGAGAATCAAAAGCATTATCTTTTTATTTTAAATATTTTACTTAAACACCTTGATTACAAACATGATCATGGTTAGGTTTCAATCATGCAAAGAACATCCCCCGTCACCAGTGCAACATTCTCATCACCAATATCCCTCCTCCTCATCAGACCTCCTTCTGTACTCTCTTTGTTAGAATATTATCAATGTAGTTATTTTTCTAACTAAACTCATCACTCTTTGTGGTCAGCTTCATGTGGTGATCTGGAACTTCCAGTTCTCTTTTGTCTCTGAAAATTATTGCAAGAGTGTCATTCATTTTTCTTGAGTGAGACCATTCTGCATCTATCTCTCTCAGACTTAATTCAAAAAAGCATCATATTATTTTTACTTTCTGTGATGTTACTTTAACTAGTGATTAAAAACTAGGGGGCCGGGAGATAGCATGGAGGTAAGGCATTTGCCTTTCATGCAAAAGGTCATTGGTTCGAATCCCAGTACCCCATATGGTCCCCCGTGCCTGCCAGGAGCAATTTCTGAGCATGGAGCCAGGAAGTAACCCCTGAGCACTGCCGGGTGTGACCCAAAAACCAAAAAATAAATAAATAAATAAATAAAAACTAACTATTCTGATTTTTAAAAATTGACATTTTCTTTAATATTCAATAAAATTAACTTTCTTAAAGCATATTATTAGAAACATAACACAGTTTATATTACATTGACTTAGTTTGATTTCCAAGTTTGTACTTCTTATTCAAATAAGAAATGTCATTACTGAAGAGTTTAATAAGAAAGGCTGGTCTTTAAAATTAATGAAACATTGACCCAGAGAGATAAAACATGGGCAACACTCTTCAAGGTTCAATCTCATGTACTGTATATGGTTCCCCAGCTCAGGAAACTAAACAATGAACATTTTTCAGTGTGATCCAAAAATAAATAAAAATTAATAAAAAACACTTAATACCATACTTTACTGTATGAAATACATTTATAAATATAGCTTATACTTAAGATCATGTATATACTGCATAGAATCCCTAAATTTGCAAATACAATTATTCTATTGATAAATCATTTGTTATAATTACTACTGTAACCTTATAATTTCAATTTATTTTATCATACTAAAACAGTGTATAAAAAGATTACAGCAGATCAAAATTTCCTTGTAAATTTGTCAATAATGTTACCTCTTTCTTGCTTTCAATAAAATTCCTCACCCTTAAGTTTTAGCTGGCTATATGGTGAAAGGTAAAAAGATTAACTATATTCTTAATAATGTCCCTATAAAGTTGCAGGAAGATATGATACTGAAACTTCCATATTATTTCCATAAAACTATTTTGGCCCAGTTTTCTCATTGTTTGCTTTTTATGAACTGTGAGCTAGAGAATTCGATGAACTCAACTTCAAATACAAAATGGTGAACACATTATTTTGCAAGAAGTTATTGAAGACAATAAGTACAATTGTCCTAGCACACTTGACTACTTGAAAAAATGTGTGAAAGAGAAAGTCATCTCTATTATCAAAGTAACATTCATGGAAAACTCACTATTATGAATAATCTTGTAAAAACATCAATGACGAATATTATTTTCTTTAAAATGTCTTTAAAATGGGCTCGTTCCCCGGGCTCCAGGTGGCCGCAAAAGGTAGGGGAAGTTTCCCCCACGTTGGTGCCCCTCCCCTGCTCTTTTCCCGGGCTCCAGGCAGCTGCAAGGCGGCTGCAAAAGGTAGGGGAAGTCTCCCCCACGTTTGCGCCCTCCCCCGCTCGTTTCCCAGGCACCAGGTGGCGGTAAAAGGTAGGGGAAGTCTCCCCCACATTTGCGCCCTCCCCTGCTCGTTTTCTGGGCTCCAGGCGGCTGCAAAAGGTAGGGGAAGTCAGCCCCACTTTTGCGCCCTCCCCCACTCATTTCCCAGGCTCTAGGCGGCTGCAAAAGGTAGGGGAAGTCTCCCCCACATTTGCGCCCCTACCCTGCTCGTTTCCCGGGCTCCAGTCAGCTGTACGGTGGCTGCAAAAGGTAGGGGAAGTCTCCCCCACGATTGTGCCCCTCCCCTGCTCGTTTCCCAGGCTCCAGGCAGCTTCAAAAGGTAGGGAAAGTCTCCCCCAGGTTTGGCCCCTCCCCCATTCATTTCCCAGGCACCAGGTGGCTGCAAAAGATAGGGGAAGTCTC
>PVKC010013553.1:0-22851 GCA_004027635.1 Crocidura indochinensis | reverse complement strand
AAAAAAAAGTCAACTAGAAGTAATAATTCTATTTGTACACAGCATAAATCAATATATAGTATTATATATGATCAAGACTGGCTTTAAAATGATTTAGTTTCAAGACCAATCTCTACAAACGTCTGTAGAAGTATGGCATTAGGGCAGGCCAACTTCTTTATGATGTCGCATGATGTGCTGGTTCTTCTCGGATGGTCTTCGGAACCCTTTCTTGCAGTACTCACAGCGGTGGGGATAGTCCTTCGTATGAATAGAAATAACATGCCGTTTAAAGCCGGAGGCATCTGTAGTGCTATACTCGCAGTACTCACACTGGTACACTTTCCTGCCACTGTGTGTTTTCATATGCTTTTTAAGCTCATTCTGTTGCCTAAATCCCTTTCTACATCTCTTACACCTAAACGGCAGATCTTTTGTGTGAACAGATAGAATATGGCGACTTAGAACAAAAGGATCGGCAATCTTAAAGTCACAATGTCTACACTGATGCATTTTTTTACCCTTGTGGGCAGCTACGTGTTTCTTGAGTTCTGAAGGCCTATGAAAGCCTTTATCACACATGTCACACTTATGAGGGTAGTCCTTGGTGTGAACTGAAATGATGTGTCGTTTTAAATCGCTTGAGTTCGAACTCTTGTGGTCACAGTGCAAACACTGATGTGTTTTGCTTTCTTGGTGGATAAGAGCATGTTGCTGCACCTCTTTGGTATCTGAGAAAGTCAGAAGACAAATGTCACACTTGAATGGCATCTCTTTACTATGCTTAGTTTTGACATGCGTTTTCAAGTTAGAAGAGTCTGCAGACCTATACTCGCAGTACTGGCACTGGTACGGCTTCTCCCCAGTATGGATTCGCATGTGCTTTTTGAGCTCTGAAGGGTGACGAAAACCTTTACCGCATTCAACACAGATATGAGGAAAGTTCTTGCTGTGGACTGCCAAAAGGTGGCGATTGAGTAACCCTTGTTCGGCTGTTTCATAGTCACAGAATTTACACTTGTGCATTTTGTTAGCTCCTTTTTCCTTATGCACCATTTTATGAGTAAACAAAGCGCCAGCATGAGAGAAATGCTTCCCACACTCATCGCATTCAATAGCCTTTTCCGCCTTGCTGGTTAGTTTGTGGCTCTCCAGGTGGTTATGTAAACTTAGCTTCTTGTTGGTAGTGTAATCGCAGTCAGTACAACGGTACTTCTTCTTAGCAAGGTGTTCAGGATGGTTTTTCATGTGTCTCTTCAGAAAACCTCTTGACTTAAACTTTTTCCCACAGATCATACAAGGATAGACAGTCAAGGGATGTCCATCAGGGCCAATAATTATTGCTAAGAAAAAGAAAGAAAGGAGCATGAGTGATCAAATCAAGTTCTGTTTGAGTTTCTTCAAAACTTTAGTGTGTCATTTGAACATTTGAAGGTAGATACTCTTAAGTTAGTTAGGTTATTTGCTATTAATCGTTACCAATCTCATCATAAAGAGAATTTGCCCTGGACACTTTGCTCAGCATGATCACCTTACCCTCTACAGTTTAAAAAAAAAAGTCAATAAATATGTAACTATCAACTAGCCGCTGAAGCTGTATTAATTTAGAAAATGGAGGGAAATTATGAAAAATAAAGCTTCATTATCAAAATTTCTGCTTTCTTTAAAAATTCCAATTGTTGTCAACTACAAAACTCTGCAAAAAGCTTGCATGCAAATTGGCATACAAGAGTAAGGGTGGAATGTCAGATGAACTGAAGAACTTGTACTGTAGTTCTCTAGACATATTATACCTGCTTTATGCTGACAAGATCACTTCTTTTATAGGTGATGCCAGGGATATAACTCAGGACCTCAAACATAGAAAGCATGTACTCTACAACTGATGTATATCTAGTTTTTAAAAACCTTAATGCCTCCAATATATTGAAGGACTTTTTCCCATTTCCCCATCAAAATCACCCAAGTTTTAAAATTTTAATCCATGTTTGATTCACTCCCTGTTTCTTTTTATCCAAGGACATCATGAATATCTCCAAATCCCTATTATGTTTTCAAATTCAGTACACAAACATTACATGTGGTTTAGCAGCTAAAATGCCATCACAACACCTCTGCGGATACATACTAGTTTCATATGAGAGCTCGCAAAGCAAGCTGCGCTGTGGAACTCATGTGCCCTCACCTGTTTGGTACTGCCTGGAATCAGGTCTTCTCCTTTTCTTTGGTTTTTGTTTAGCCAGTCTGCCAAGCCCAGCAGACTCATCTATGTGCAAGAGGGCACTTGCAGTGCCATTCCGGTTTTCAATTCCATCAGTATTATTACCTAACAATGTGCATTAAAAAACAAAATTGTACAGTATTATAAATTATAAAGAATTAGGGACTCTATTAACTAAAACAACGAAAAGCCATGATACTCATGAATGAGAAATTCCTCATTTTAAGGTAATGGGTTTTATGAGCGTATTTAAATTGGAGAAAATACCTAGCTTCCAAATCTAAAAAACATGTCAACACCTGGTCCCCAAAACTCCCTTGCTATCTCCCCCAAACTGTCAAGCCATGGAACCTAAACTATAAAAATAAAGTTTTAGCTTGATGGTTTGGGTGTGGTACAGCCAACAGTGTATCCCTAAACATTAAACTAGTGTAAATCAAAAATGTCAATTAAAAAAACATTAAAATACAACTGTTCAGTTCAAAAGTCTACTACTTGTATTCCTTCCAAATAATGTACATACATGAAGGGAATTCCTGTCAAAATTAAAAGCAAAAAGTAAACTTTTTGATCTTTCTCTACCTGACCTCGTTCAAACCAAACCAAGCAACACCTGTAGGGTACAAATATCTCCTACTTCTGAAACTTAAGACCACAGAAATAATTTTTCAATCATGATTCATGTTATGACCAAGAACCACCTCTGACACAAAGGGGCCAGATGACTTACCATAAGCTGCTGCCCATGCAATTGGCATGAAAGTTTTGATTTCGTTGTCATCTATTTGCTGTTCATGTGCGGCGGCGGCGGCAGCAGCTGCAGCCGCATCTTCTTCACCTACGATCACTTCCATATATACCTCATCTGCGATTTCAGCAACATCTAAGGAGGAAATCAATCGTATCGGTTTTTGAAACAAGGCTTATAGAAAGCAGAGAAACTATATTTCAATTTAATTCAAGTAACACATCAATGAAAACAGGTTTGAATATTATTTAAATAGAAGTGCTTACTTAACAAGCATTCACTAAGTATTTGTTAAATGAATGATTCACTTGCTGGCTTTCCCCATCATTTGTTTTTAAAGTAATGTCCTTAACATACATAGTCATTGATGTTTCTCTTGGAATTTAAGCAACATCATAATCTCATAAAAGGGCCAGAGAGATAGTAAGGCACTTGAATTGCATGCAATCGATCCAGATGCAATCTCAGAACTGCACATTGTTCCCCTTTACCACCAAAAGTGATCCCTGGGGACAGGACCAGGAGTAACCCTGAGCATAGCTGAGCATGACATCAAAACAAAAACAAATGAAAAATCCACAATACTACCTGTTTCTGTCAATCACTGATTATTAAAAAAAATACAAATAAAAACCACAACAGCTACAGGAAACTTTTTTTTCCCCACAAAAGGCCACCTACTTACTTAAATCTTCATCTTCTTGCTGAGAGTCATTAACAGTCATATAAACCATCTTTTCTCTTGGTACACGAATGCTGTTATTCTGATCAAGCAACTCAACTCCATGATCATTCTCAGGTTCACTCTCCACTATGTCCACGGTACCACCTAGAAGAGAAGATAATAGTTCCAAGAATTTATAAGAACACTTACTTCACTGTTTACTCATTATGCTTTACGTACTTTTCTTTTTTTTTTTTTAATTTATTTATTTATTTATTTTTTGGTTTTTTTGGGGTCACACCCGGCAGTGCTCAGGGGTTATTCCTGGCTCCATGTTCAGAAATTGCTCCTGGCAGGCACGGGGGACCATATGGAGCACCAGGATTCGAACCGATGACCTTTTGCATGAAAGGCAAGCGCCTTACCTCCATGCTATCTCCCGGGCCCCACGTACTTTTCTATTGCTACATCAGAACCTTTGCTTAAAAGTATCTTCAGACTAGGACTGTGAACTAGCAGCACAGCTCTGCTCACATGACACCTAGCTCTACAAACACCCACCAATAATTAAAGTAGCTTCAGAAAAGATTTCAAACATTCTCAATTTAAACACCCAAAAGTAATTAGGGTTGAAGTATTTAGATCAGAATATATAACATGCTGGGACCAGAGAGATAGCATGGAGGTAGGGTGTATGCCTTGCATGCAGAAGAATGGTAGTTTGAATCCCGGAAGCCCATATGGTCCCCGAGCCTTCCAGGAGCGATTTCTGAGTGTAGAGCCAGGAGGAACCCCTGAGCACTGCCAGGTATGACCCGAAAACCAAAAACTAAAGGAAAAAAAAAAAAGAATATATAACACGCTAAACTTAAACAGTTTCTCTTACCTAAGTCATCCTCTCCAGGGTCAGCTTTAAAAATGTATACCTTGATGACTTCAGGGCAAGTGCCATCTACTTTACAAGGATCAATTTCTGACTCTGTGTCCATAGTCATTTCAGAAGAACCATCATGTTCTATTTTGCCAGCATCATCCACTAAAAAGACAAGACACATATTACAAATATTAATAATAGGTGATTTATGTCCTTTTAATTAATATAATCTAACTTAATTTATAAGATGATGTTACCTAGACAAGGAGGCAGGAATGTGGAAGAGCAGGAATGTGGCCAACTGCTAAGTAAAAGCCAAATCATGGAGGGCCTGTGCACAAAGCCAAGAACCTCACACTTAAACCTTGTATGCTTATGGTTTCTCAACCTGGTCAGGTGCCAGAACTTAAAAGCCGGCACCAGAGAGACAGCACAGTGGTAGGATAATTGCCTTGCATGTGGTCGACCCAGGAGGAACCCAGTTCGATTCCCGGCATCCCATATGGTCCCCCAGCCTGCCAGGGGCAATTTCTGAGTGCAGAACCAGGAGTAACCTGCTGGGTGTGGCTCCCAAAAACCCAATCAATCAATAAATAAAAGAAAAAGAAAAGAACGCCTAGGTCCCAGCACAGCAGTTCAACAGAGTCAAGGGTGAGGTATAGATTTAGAGGTTATCGCTGGCCCCAGGGAGTCTGATCAGAGATTTCAAAATCTCTGATGTAGGTAAAATATCAAGCAGAGTCAAAAGGTCAGAGCATCATCTTGCTGTTACACCATTCTGTTGGCCCCGAGAAAGATGAATTCAAAGAAAATTAAGACAAAAGCCGAACTACTACTTGTGAGTCTACAACAATAATGCAGGTGATAGATGATAACCTCAAACCAGGATAGAGGTCATACAAATGGGCAAGTGGCTTGATTTGAGTCTTATCTTTGGGCTAAACTGAGGAGAAACCGGTGCCCAACTAAAAACTGAACATGACAAAGTAGTCAAGGATAACAAAGATCACTGAGCTACAGGGAAAATAACACTAAGATAAATGGATCTCTCCTGATGCATGTTTTAGTTAATTTAAGGTCCATGGGATAGCAATCCTAAAGCCTTCGGAATTGGTGCCTGTTCCTATCACTGTTTCCAGAACCTTTTGCTTGTTTCTGTCAGACAATACAATCTAGTGTATTGTCATTATCTGGGTCTCACGCATCATCTTTCCCACTAGCAGAGCAGAGCCTGTGTTTTCATTAGTGTGTGTGTGTGTGTGGGGGGGGGGGTTATACCCAGCAGCACACAGGGGTTACTTCTGGCTCTGCGTTTAGAAATCACTCCTGGCAGGCATGGGGGACCATATGGATGCCGGGATTTTAATCACCGTCCATCCTGAATTGACTTTATTACTGTGCTATCTCTCTCTGGCTCCTTCATTAGTATTTTTAACACAGGGCCTTGGTAATAATCAAAACATGGATGGACCGATGAGTCAATGAATGACTGAGATGTGATTTCAACTGCTAGTCAAGTCTGAAAAGCTAGAGAGTATTCAGCTCTGTGTTAATTCAACCCTCGAATCACAAGTGAGAACCTGAAGTGTGAGAGAGAGAAGGCGGACTGAGGACATCCTGGGGGGAAAGGTTATAATTTATGAAGAGTTCACAAAGAAACCTGAAAAGGGCGTTTAAAATTCTAAGAAGCCTAGTAAGGCTCACAGCAAAACATAGTACTCACAGAAGCCAAGGAAAAATGTCTTCAGTGACTAGTTACCAGGAAGTCACTGATGCTTCTGGTGAAAAGCTATGTAGTACAGATTATAAGGTAATCAGATCAAAGTGGGTTGGGGATTCAATAGAAGGTGTGAATTTAAGGAGTTTCATTAAAAAAGTGCAAAAGAAGCACTAACTAGTATGGGTTGTAAAAAAATCATGGACTTTTCTTTATATTCCAGCATGCTCAGATTCTTAGAGAAAACATAAAAGTGAGTGAGGCTAAAGCCAGAGGACAAATTCCTGTATAAGATCTCTGAAGAAAAGGAAGAGATGAAATTAGGTGCAGAGATGAAAGGAATCTTCCTTAAACTAAAGGAGAACATGTCATCCTTCAGACACCTGCGAGGGCAGATAAGAAAACAACTACATTGCGTTTGCAGTAATGCAGAAAGTTGGAGAAGTTCATGACCAATGGCTTCAACTGGGAACATGAAACAGGAGCAAGGGTTTGGTGAACAAGGAGAGAACAGGCAGACTGGGTTAAGAGCTCAAGAAACTAGAAAAAAACTGACTTAATCCAGGACAAGTTTGGCAAGTAAAATGCTAAGAGAAACAAGCTGGGCAAAACCTTTGTAGAATTCAAAAAGCTAGGGGGTGGGGTGGGGAGGAGGGAAGGAAGGGAAGAAAGAGAGAAAGACAGAGAAAGACAAACTATGAGAGCTGGAAGATCATAAAAATTGGCCAAGAGTGTCCTGGAAAACTCAGAATACTGTTGAAGCTTGGATTCTTTTGGCAAACTTCATCAAAACTGTTCCTAACACATACTGGAAAAGCGAATGACCTTGTGTTTACAAAGAACAAGGTCAGATTCGCTTTTTTGGCATACATTAGTCAGTAAGCAAAAGATAAAAACTTTTGATGACTGAAAAATCTCGTTTTGGATCTTACAAAATGTCATATACTTAACTATATAACTTGGAATAAAAGACCTTTCAATTTGTATTCATAAATGTGTATGAAAACATATTTCAAATATATATATATATATATGCTTATCTAAACCAAATAAAGTCATTCTCTTATTAGGTAAAAATGAGCTCACTTTCAGATTTTCACCTCGAGAATTTGTACTCCACTAACTCAACCTCAAAAGATTATTCTGAACATCAATTATTACAGAAGTGATTTCCTTAAAAAAAGAAACTTGAAAATCCTGCTAGTCAAATGTCCACTGATTTTTAAAGCTACCATTAAAAATGAAATTCTAGGGCTGGAGTGATAGCACAGCAGGTAGGACGCTTGCCCTGCACATGGCAGACTCAGGTTCAATGCCCAGCATCCCATATGGTCCCAAGTCTGTCAGGAGTTATTTCTGAACCAAAGCCAGTAGTAACTCGTGAGTGCCGCCAGGTGTGGCCCCCAAACAAAAAATAAAAAAGAAATTCTAAAAAACAGACAACACTTTGGTACTATGATTTCTGTCTAAGTGCTTTTTCCTAATGTAATGAAGAACTAAATAGAAGTTCAAAATAAGGCCTTTCCAAAATAAAAGAGCATTATTTCTGGAAATTAAGATTACTTCTAACAATAACTATCATTTGTAGGGCATTTAGGAATTTTCTTAGTAGTTCTATGTATTCTTATTTGACTCAAACCGTTTCCAGATAAAGAAATAAAGGATCTGAGATGTTATATGATTTGTTCCAAGTCAGTGAAGAGTGGGAGCCTATTTTAGAAACCAGGCCTTAATTTTCTTCTTTTTTGGGGGAGGAACTCTCTAAAGTCTAGGGGCCAGTTATTCCCAGGGATACTTACCCAGGCAGTGCAAGTTCTAAGGGTGCCAGGTCTAAAGATTATGTGCCCCTGCAGTGCTGTGGTACTGCTACGCCCTGTGGTACTGGGTTAGGGGACAGATGGGGAGAAGAGGGAGTACTGGGATCATGAACAGCAAAGATGTAAACTGCCTCCCGGACACCACACCTTTTAAAAAAATGTTAACCCTGGGACAGAGAGATGGCTCAAAGGGCTCGAGTAGCTGGTTCAATCCTAGCACTATATTGTCCCTCCCAAGCACCTCTGAGAATGACCTCTGCATCTCTAAATGAGGTACCCAAATCAAAAATTAAGTTAAATTAAAAATTTTAAAGATTCTCCGGGCTGAAACGATAGCACAGTGGTTAGGGCATTTGCCTTGTATTTGGCTAGCCTGGGTTTGATCTCTGAATTGGGAATCAAATATAGTCCCCAAGCCTGCTAGGAGGGATTTCTGAGTGCAGTAAACCCTGAGCACCATTGGTGTGGTGGCCCAAAAATAAAAACAAAAAATAAAAATAAAGCCATCGGTTTATCTTAAAATTTCTTTGAACATTCTAGCTTACCAATAACCTCATTAGTAAAAAAAAGAAAAATACTGTAGCAAAAGGTTTGCTACTGCTTCATGGGAGCATCAGTAAAAATCCCTAGAAAAACTGAAAATTAGGGAGTGGTTTTTGCAACAGTAATAAATAGCAGAGAAACTAAGAAAACGCAGCCAATATTTTTTTGGAAAGAAAAATCACTGAGTCAATGAGGCAAGCACAAGTCAATATAGCACTTTAAGTGAACTATTAAAGAATGTTGATATAACTAAACCCAGCAAAAACAGGGGGATATGGGGCCAGGAAAAAGGTATAGTGATGATCCACATGATTTCCAAGTTTGATCCCCAGTACTGCATGGTCCCCCAAACTGCCAGGAAATAGAGAAAGTCTCAAGGAAAATCTATATAAGAAATAATGGTAGTCATGATAAGATAATGATTGACAACATTTACTGACCATACAACATAGCACATGCCTACAATGTATTCCTCATGACAACCCTATGATAATTTTGCTATTATGACCTCTTTAGAATCTAGATAATTCATAATCATTTTTGCCAAGGTAGAAAAATATGTGGGATTGAATTTGAAGCTCAAATGCACTTTGTCTAAGTTAATGACAATACTTATCGTTGTCATTTGATCTCTCCCAATTCCCCCAAACACCCCATGCCTTGCCCTCAAAGCTTTCCTAAAACCAAGATTCAATAAACTTACTCCCAAACTGTGGTACAGCAAATGACCTCTGCCTACCCAAACTAGTTTGTCTTTTCTCTCCCACCACCTGCAACCCCACCTTATCCCCGCCTACTCCATGTGCCCTGAATTTACAACAAGTTTATTTCCATTCTTTTGTGCAGTTTCAACTTTGCTTTTTAAAAAGCCTTTATTAGAAATCATCCAACTTACCACTTAAAAGTTTTAGAATATAACTTATAATGTACTCTAAACCACAGCACCTGGTCATGAGAACAGAAGGGGTTAAAGCACTTGCCTGACTTGCATGTGACTGAGTGAACCCCCATTCCAATCCCAGCACTACATACAGTACTGGCCAGGGGTGACCCTTCAGCACAGAGCCAGGAACAGACGCCCTGAGCACTTCTGGGTGTGGAAAAAGTAATAGTTTATACAGAATATTATTCAAATATTCATCATGTATACTTATTAACAGAAACAATGAATGATTAATTTCAGACAGCACACCACAAGTGATTTCTGAGAGCTAGGAGTAACTCTGGATGTAGTGCCCCCACCCATACAACAAAACATGACGAATGGCTAATAAAAATGAAATCTTTGTGCAAATGTTATGTCTTCAGAAGATCCTGACCACATCTGTAATTCAAAATACTATTTAAACTCTCCCGTGTCTCCAAACACAACATCACTTACCTCTATCACTTAGTTATGCCTGTAGACTTCTAAAATAGAATTTGCTCTAAAGAAAGGCTCTTTGCTTTATTTTGTTAGCTGATATAAAACCTACAGAGCAAAAATGGGTGGTGGTAATAACTGCACTTCCTAATGACACTGAACTAGTATTACTTAAAAATATTGTTTAGAGCTGAAAGACGGTACACGAGCTAAGGTGTTTGCGTGGACTATGGCTCAAACCATTTGGTGTCCCCAATAACATATATGCTCCCCTGAATGCCACCTAAAATGACCACCTGATCACAGAGTCAGAAGGAAGGCCTGACCACCAACCAGTGTGGTGCCCCCTCCCAGAGTTAATATAATTTTATGTTGTGTGCATTTTAACACAATTTTAAAGTACTACAGGACCTAGAATGGCTCAGTTGCTAAAAGCACCACATGCCTTGCAAGTGTGCAGCCTTGAGTTTGACCCCAGTGCTGCCCATTATGTGCTGAACATGGTTCAGCAGCTCTGCTGGCTGGGATCCCCTGTGATGTCTGGTGGCAGAGCCAGCTATGTGCAAGCTCTGCAGCAAACATGGCAAACTGTGACCACCAAAACCAAGCTGTGGAGAAATCTCCAAGTGCAACAAAAGGAAGAGTAAAATAGAATTTTAAAAAATTAAAAGGGATGCTCAGAACGATAGCTCAATGAGCCGAGAGAAGCTTTGTATGCAGAGGCCTAGGTCTGCGCCAGGGCACAACATGCATTATTTCCCAGCATCCCTGGGAGTGACCTCTGAGCACAGAGCTGGGAATAGACCCACTGGGTGAGATTCCAAAGCCAAAAGTTCAGATAAAAATTGTTTTCAGTATTTTAAAGGGAGAGACTAATTCTTAAAAGATAGGAAGAGATGGCTTTTGACTTAGACCCACAATCACATCACTCTTTTTTGAATACCCACTATGATGTTTGGAGACACTTGATCAAAAAAAAATTGCTGAAGTGAAGAAGTGAAATGAAATCAGAAACTATTCTAAAGAGAAGTTAGTAAGTAACAGGACTGCTATGTACTCTAGTTGAGTTTTATTGATATTTTGAAAATATAATACATATAGCATAAAATTCCTTCTACTTTCTAAACTTGTTTTGGGCCACACCGGCAGGCCTTAGGGCTTACTCCTACTGAGCTTGAGGGACTTCATGGGGGGCCAAGGATGAAACCCAGATTGGCCACATGCAAGGCAAGTGTCCTTTCTGTTGTACCTTCTTGAGGATTTAAGTTGTTCCGATTACTTCTAAAAACTAAAGTCTTGTTCTCAAGACTTAGTTCTAAAATCTGTATTTAAATGTAGCAGAATGGATGTGTTTTTACCTGAAAGACATTTGTTTAAACTTCCATTAGCTTTTCCTATTGTTATCTCTGAGGTTGTAACTAAAAGCTCACTGCTCATCTTTTAGGTTTTTACCCCCTTTTTGGCATTTCTGAGAACTGAGTACTCTCCGTGTGATTCAGGTTGCGTGCATGTAAAACTATAAGGTCTGGGGCTCATCTGTCTAGCTGTAAGAGCCATTCACTGGAAACAGAGTTCTAAACGTTCCCTCTTCCTCAACCCTAATTTAGTCCAAACTGTACTTAACGTAAATGTCATGACGCAGGATCCTCCAAACTGCCGCTACAACCTAATTTCAAATGACTTTTTCCTCCCTATACCACACCACTTTCCTCTCTGCTATTCCTTCGGCCTACATCTGTTACACCTGACTACACCTACGGAGTATTTTAGTCATTATTCATCCTTCAAATTGAATTCAACACAAAGTACTTTTTTTTTTGGTTTTTGGGTCACACCCAGTGACGCTCAGGGGTTACTCCTGGTTATGCACTCAGAAGTCGCTCCTGGCTTGGGGGACCATATGGGACACCGGGGGATCGAACCTCGGTCTGGTCCATCTAAGGCTAGCGTAGGCAAGGCAGGCACCTTACCTCTTGCACCACCGCCCGGCCCCAACACAAAGTACTTTTAAGTTAAAAATGTGGTAACGGGGGCCAAAATGATAGTACCGTGAGTAGGGCA
This sequence comes from Crocidura indochinensis, assembly GCA_004027635.1. Classification (NCBI taxonomy): domain Eukaryota; kingdom Metazoa; phylum Chordata; class Mammalia; order Eulipotyphla; family Soricidae; genus Crocidura; species Crocidura indochinensis. The sequence goes on along the minus strand of PVKC010013553.1, from coordinate 10,864 downwards.
TTTGCCATGCACACAGCCAACCCGAGTTTGATTCCCAGAATCCAGTATTATCCCCCGAGCACCACAAGAAATGATTCCTGAACACAGAGCTAGAAGTGACCCCTGAGCATTGCTGGGTACGGGCCCCCATAAACAAGCAAAATAGGTCATTTTAAAATTTTAAATGCCTTGCCTTTGAGAAACACATGCTGATATAACTTATGAATAAAATATATGGTGTTTGTAGGAGTAGAAAGGAAGCAATATCTTCAACCAGCAGAACTTTGGTTTATATCCCTTTTGCAGTATTGCATTCACTGAAGCACACCAAAAACTTTCCACCATATCTTCCTCCCTAGAGCTCCCCAAAGACATATCTTTTCACACATAACTGTGATTGTCTGTTAGTTTTGCTCCCAGAACTGTGAACTCAAAAGTCAGAATTTGCTGCTTGTTGCTAAGAGCTAGCAATGTTTCCAGCTCAACATGGCTAATCAACGTTTTGCAATTAAGATATAAGTAACACAAGCCAGAATGAAAACAGTTCTCATAGGATTATGTTTTTTCCATGTACAATTGGGGGGGGAAGGGGCGCCACATCCAGGAGTGCCCAAGGACCAGGGGTCAAACTAGGGTCGTCCACATGCAAAGCAGGCACCTAATCTTTGTACCTTCTCTTCAGCCCTTGTAACAATAGTGCTTTTTAACTGAAAAACAATGCAAAAGGGTTTAGAGACTGTCAGGGTAGCTTCTACTATGATGAATCAAAACAATGTTGAGGGGCCAGAGCGATAGCACAGCAAGTAGGGTGTTTCCCTGCATGCAGTCATCTTCAGCATCCCATATGGTCCCCCTAAATGTGCCAGGAGTAATTTCTGAGCACAGAGCCAGGAATAAACCCCTGAGCACTTCTAGGTATGGCTCCACTCCCCCCAAGTCCTCTCCCATACCATTGTTAAAATTGGATATTAAAAAATGTCCTAAACTTTAGCTGTCAGTGTAATTTTTTACTTACTTACTCTAGCAACAAAAAAGCACAAATTAGGGGCCGGGCAGTGGCGCTGCAGGTAAGGTGCCTGCCTTACAGCGCTAGCCTTGGATGGATCATGGTTCGATCCCCCGGTTCCCATATGGTCCCCCAGGCCAGGGGCGACTTCTGAGCTCATAGCCAGGAGTAACCCCTGAGCGCCACTGGGTGTGGCCCAAAAACCAAAAAAGCACAAATTACCCAAATTCTACTGCTTTATATTATCAACTTTATAAGCATACATACACAAAGGTAATGGAATATATTCTCTGGACTAAAACACACTTGATTCCAGATCTTCATTTACATGGCTATAAAGAAATTCATCTATAGTAATTAATATATTGAGTTTAGTCACAGATACTATTTGTTGAAAGTTTACTATTACCTCTTTCTACTACTACCATATCATCACACCAGTCAATCTTGGGGGTGGGGGGGTGTTAAAAATAGGATACCACTTCACATCCACTAAGAGATATTTAAAAAAGCAACAACACAGTATTAATAAAAGCTTTAAAACCTAAAACCTATATTCAAACACTCATGGTGAAAATTCAAAATTGTGCTTCTGGCTTTGGAAAATGGTCTGACAGCTAACTAAAAAAAAGTTAAACAAAGAAGTACCATGTAACGCAGCAATTCCACTTCCATATGTATACCCAAGAGCAATGAAAACTTATGGTCACAAAAAACTGTACCTAGATATTGATGTTACAGTTATTCATAAGACCAAAGGTAGAAACAACCTAAATGTAGAGCAATTGATACAAGAACAAAAATGTATACCGAAATAGGGAGAGAGAAACCTTGAAAACATGAGAAGCAGAAGCAGCCAGTCACAAATGGCAGGATTTCATTTATATCAAATGTCTAGAATAGGCAAATCTGTTTCGAGTTAGAGTAAACAGAAAAATTCCATGGGAGAGATAGCTAAAGCGCAGAGGGCTTTTCCTTATAGTGAAGATGTTCTAATTTAATTCAACAATGATTACAACATCCCTGATCTAAATTAGGAAAGAGTGCCTTCAAAATTACCCTTGATAACCACTGGACCCCAGGACTTACAGGAAATCATAAGATAGTCTTCACAGTTGCTTTTGTCATCGTCTTGTTGGTCCACCGGGATCCCATTGGCATCTATGACGGCTTCAGAGGCACAATCTGCTACCAACACTTCTTCTGAAACTACATCACTTGTCAAGGGATCAGTGACAATTTCTGCTTCCACTACACTATCATGAACCACATGCTCAACGTGCCCAACATCAGACACGTGTATAGATTCACTTGTCAAGACGTGTTCTGGTATAGACATTGATGCCGACGTAATATCGGAAGCTAAAACGTCATCTGGGACTGTGCAATGTGCTAAAGAAACTTCTTCAGTTACATCTGAGTCCAGCACTTGCTCAGGAATGATGACGGTTTCAGATACATCCGCTTCTTCCATGATATCTGGGCATTGAACATCTTCTATAACAACGTCCTCAATAACATCTTGGATCACAACTGAATCTGGGTCATCAGGAGCAAAGTTATGCACAGTTATATCTGAATCCACAACATCCGAGACAAAAACAGTCTCTTGCACTTCCACAACAATCTGATCACCATCCATGTGTGTTGCATCGGCTCCTTAAAAAAATTCAAACCACAAGTTTCAGATAGGCATGCATAATCTTAATCAAAAGGTCATTTCATTTCTACCACAAAGCAGACAGTCCCTTAGTTTTCTCAAATACTGTAAGAGATATACAGAGCAAATCCACACAAGAACTTTTCAGCTCATCCCAAGTCAATTAAGAGAAAAGCAAAGTAACTGAGGCAGTCACAAAAAAAGATTACTGAAAGTAAAAGTCTGAACTCACTAAAATCAAACCTATTAACATAAACACTTGAGGATATTTATAAAAATTCCAAATGCAACCTCAAATGGCAAATGTGCCATATTCTTTCATGCATGGTTTTCTCATTCTTTCTCTTCTTTTCCATCTCTCCAAATATTTTTCTATACCTTCCATATATTTTTCCTTTATTCCCCTTCCACTTTTTTTCATATTTTCTTTCACATACTTTCCCCTTTGTATTGATACACTATTGTACCAACACTTCCCTCCCCATCTATCTATGACTATAGAAACTTAAAGATTAGCCTCTGAATCTAAGATATAAAAGTATCAGACCAGGGTCCAAGTAACAATATAGCGAGTAGGGCATTTGCCTTGCACATGGCGAACCCAGGTTCTATCCCCAGCACTCCATATGGTCCCCCAAGCATTGCTAGGAATGATAGTGGAGTGCAGAGCAAGAAGTAAGCACTGAGCTCAGGTGTGCCCAAAACAAAACAAACAAAAAATCAGAGCATAAGTAAAGAGAGCCAGAGGCCAGTTCAGAAGCAAGACAAGTGGTTAAGGAGTCTCTGTTAAGGAAGTGCATCTTGGGAGCAGTGAGGGGTTATGGTCAAACTTAACTTGGGTCTGCCCAACTTCACCAGGGCACTCCACATCCAGCTAGCCTCCTCCCAAGCCCTCACACACCAATTTCCCAAAGCATCAGAATATTAAAGTTCCTTAGAGTATAAGAAACCCTACTCTAGTCCACTCTGAAATGAAGGAATGAAGGTAGAATTGAGTCAGTTAAAGTTGAGTGAGATCTCGGGTCGGTGAGGTGGCACTAGAGGTAAGGTGTCTGCCTTGCAAGCACTAGCCAAGGAAGGACCACGCGGTTCTATCCCCGAAGTCTCATGCCAAGCCAGGGGCAATTTCTGAGCGCTTAGCCAGGAGTAACCCCTGAGCATTAAGCGGGTGTGGCCCAAAAAAACCCCCCCAAAAAAAAAAAGTTGAGTGAGATCAAATGACTTCACTAAAATCACATAATTCATACAGATTATGCTGCTGAGTAAATATTATTCTGAATTTATCTCCCAACTGGGAATCAAAAGCAGATAACCTTCCCAAAGCTGTAAGATAAAACAGACTAGTTCTATTATCCTGATCCCTGGTCCAGAAAAAAGGAAATAAATTTTAAGTAAGTTTTATAAAAGTCTCACTTAAAATGACATCCAGTTACTACTTCGAATATCACTCAAAACAGGCCAGGTTCAAGCAGATGCCTAATCTGTGCATCACCTAACTAGGTCCTGTTTTATGATGAACAAGGGCCAAAGAACCCAACAAAATATACGAACCTTTAAAGCCAGTGAAGATCCACTTTAACTGCATCTAGAAATTTCTTTCCTTTTAAAAAGGAAAGGGGGTGGGGCCACAACCAGAGATGCTCAGAGGTTATTCCTGGCTCTGCACTCAGGAATTAACTCCAGAATGCTGGGAATCAGACCTGGGTCAGCGCATGCAAGGCAAGAGCTCAACCTGTAGTAAGTACTACTATTGATCCAGCCCAGGTAAAAATAATTTTAAATATTATTTTCTTTTTTTCTTTTTTTGGTTTTTGAGTCACACCTGGCAGTACTCAGGGCTTACTCCTGGCTCTATGCTCAGAAATTGCCCCTGGCAGGCACAGGACCATATGGGATGCCAGGATTCGAACCACCATCCTTCTGCATGTTAGGCAAACGCCTTACCTCCATGCTATTTCTCCGGCCCCTACATATTATTTTCTAATTTTAGAATTCCATTAATTTAATGTCCCTTGTACAACTTGAGGTCTAAGGTAAGATTTCACCTTCCTGAAGCCAAAAGCTCCTTTTGTCAAATTCTGAGAGAAAAACCTATAAAATAAGGTCAGAATGCAGAGCCCTAGGTTTATACTTAAAATGGAAAACAGAAAAATCACATGATCTGTATGTTAATTTATGATGAGTACCTAGGACTACAAGGTAAGATAAGAGACTATGGGTAAAGAAAAAATTTTAAGTTATTGTAGACTAAGAAAGAGAAATGATAGTGTTTATAAAGTAGGAAGTAGAAAATGAAGAGATGTAAGGATCACTTTCAAAGGAACCAAATAACAGGATTTAGTGTTATAACAAGAGGAAAATAAAGATAAAATGAAGATTTTAATACTGCTGCTGTACCGACAATAATATTAAGAGCTGATTGTAAGGAAACAAATTATTAGAAAGGCAATGATAATATATTCATTTTAACAATTGCAGGCTTGTCAAGATACCTAATTGTAATTAACATTTTAAGATTCTAGCAATTTGTCCATTTGATAGTCAACTCCAAATTCAGTCAGTAAGAGGTAAAAAGCAAAACAAACCAAGTAGCTATACCTGTATCAAAAAATGAGTTTGGATCTTGAGGCTGCAATTCAAGTCCATCTTCATCCATGGCCTTTAATTATCATCAGTCACAGCTCCTAAAATGAGAAGAGTAAACGATTAACTTACAAAAAAATTATTATTTACATTTCTGAAACCTTCAAAGTTCAGACGAACATCTATCAAAAACACATCTATAGAGAAAAGGGAACTTAAGTGATTTTCAATGCTATCTGAGCATCAGGTGACAAAGGCAGGTAAATCAGAAATTGCACCTAGCTTTAAAAAATTGGGGCAGTGTTTATATAATTCGTGATGAATTTTGACATATGCAAAATCCAGGGTAGACACTACTTACTACACTATCCAGATTAAGATAAAGGACATTTCAGACCCCAGAATTCCTTTCTCCTCTCAGTACATCCCACATTCCTACAAGGGTAACTGGTTGTATTAAGGGTCAATTGAAACACTCTCTTGCTTGTATAGGGACATTTTTTGTTTGATTTCCATATTACTTCTCTAGGATTAATAGAGCTGCTATCTTTCAACTGCTTCTCATTAAAGAATCATAAAATAAATCAAAGTGCAGGAGCCTGGGGCAGGCATGTAGGGTATACTGAATATGATCCTGGTCTGGGATGCTCACAAACACAACAATGTGTGACCTCCAAGTGCATGTGAGCACTGCAACCAAGCACATACGACCCACAGTCACTGTACAAGCAACAACCTTATTGAGGGTGACAAAAATTCTAAGACAAAATGGTAGCAAATACCCTTTGGGATTTCTTTCTAATGTACAATGACCTCTCTCTCAACTAACCCTCTGATCTACAAATAAAATTCCCACAGTATATTTATGGTCTTCTGGATACAGTTGATTGGCACTAAATTGTAAAATGATAAAAGTAAGTTAATTGTCGAACACAATACAAAGTCCTGTCTCTGAGAATTTCTAACTATGTGAGGTGCTTCCCGTCATGAATTTTCCAAAGTCAGCTCAGAATAAACAGTTTGCAAATGAAAAGAATTCAATAAATGATCTGAAAAACAACATAAAACCTTTGTCTAAAGTTTTGACAAGATATCCCAATGACCTTAAAATCTTCCTTTTCTATTTAAGTCAAAACCAAAAAGAACCTAACCAATAAATACTGCCTAACAGTAATCACTGTTTCAAAAAGATTGTGGTTTACTCATGTTCTAAATATTGCATAAACCTCCCTCAATGGTTTCCTTATATCTGCTCTCTCACTTCCTAATCCAATCTAAACAATTCTATGAGATAAAACTTTCTTTCACTGCTATCATTCTTTGACAAAAAGTATCAGAGCTGCATAGTTTTAAATATTCCTTTTACAAAAGTAATTTTCCTAAAGCACAATCAGGTGTTATCATTCCTCTGTTCAAAAATGTCTTGTGGTTTTCTGTAGCTTCCAAATAAAAGTTAAACTACTGCCATCAAAAATAAATAAATAAATAAATAAATAAATAAATAAAATAAACAAGGGGCCGGAGAGATAGCACATTGGTGTTTGCCTTGCAAGCAGCCGATCCAGGACTAAAGGTGGTTGGTTCAAATCCCGGTGTCCCATATGGTCGTCGTCGTGGTCGTCGTCGTCGTCTCCCCCCCCCAGAGTGATTTCTGAGCAGATAGCCAGGAGTAACAGCTGAGCACCGCAGGTGTGGCCCCAAAACAAAACAATAAAAGTTAAACTACTGCCATCTTCTAAGTTCTAACTCTATTTCTTTTCTTCTTTTTTTTTGGGGGGGGGGTGCACACCTGGTGATGCTCAGGGGTTACACCTGGTCCACATGCAAACTCCCTACCATTATTACTATTGTTCAGGGCCCCTCTGGCTCTATTTCTAACTACCTTTCCTTCATGTAGTGCTTGCTCTCTCTTTTCTCTCTCTCCCTCTCTTCTCTCTAACAAAATTGCCCAGTGGGCTTATTCAGACCCCCACAGCTTATTTGGTTCAGTTTCTTCAACCTTAAACATTTTTCCTTTATCATCCCTACTCAACTCTTTTCTAAATATCCTTTCCCACAGAAGAGGAAAAAAAATAAAAATAAAGTTTTCCTTCTCTAAATTTCCATAGCACTCTGCCCTTTCTCTTATGTGCTATATTATGGATATTCATGTACATTTTCTTTTCAGGTGCCAAATTTATATGTTCCTTAAGTAAAAGAGAGTATTAATATATGGATTTCAACATGTCAATTCAGCCAAGTCTAATCATTTTCTGGAAAGAGAAATTTATTCAAATTGCTTTAAGTTAAAAGGACATCCCCCCCCCCTAAAAAAAAGAGAAAGGATCAAAAAATTTCAATCACCAAAAGTAGGATGTGAAACACTCTACCCTGAAATAAAAGTTGTCACTGCTCTCTACCAAATGTCATTAACATTCTATTCCCCCTTTACAGTGGGTAAGCCTTGCATGCTCTATCTCCAGAACCTCTTAAGATCCTCTGAGCCTACCAGGAGTGATCCCTGAGCACATAGCCAGGAATTAGTACTGAGTCCAACCAGGTGTACCCCACAAATAAAAATGGTAGCTGTTCATAACCAGTTGACAAAGCTTATCTATTATCTTACAAATTCTCAGTCATCTATCCCTTTACCTTAATTGCCACTGTCCCCATTCAAGCTCAGCTTTTTATTTCCCAACCCCAGATTGCAAATAGCTTCTTGACTGGCCTTTTGCTTTCTGCCACTCCCACAACAAATGACTAGGAACTCTATTACAAGTTAGTGCTAGTGCCAAGTCAGTTTGGAGACATTCCTAAAGTCTGTGGGCAGGCTAATTCTCCTAAAACGCTGCTTTGATGATGCCACTCCTCTACTAACAAAGTTTCAGCAATTCTCCAATATTAAAGTGCCCTGAAATAATGACCCAAGTTACTCTCAGAGAAAAATTATACTCATCATTTAATGTAATACACAATTTTCAATTTTAGAGACAAATAAAGGGAACACACATCTTATTTTGACTTAGGTAAGTAGTAACTATTCATTTAGGGCAGTCCAAAAAATTTTTTTCTAATGAATTGGCCTTTTGTTTTACCTGAAAAACCCAAACTGGGAAAAAATATAGTCTGCATTTCCCAGCAGAGAATACAATACTTCAAAAATACGCAGGCCCTGTAGGGTTAGAATTTTGACAATCTGAATAAAACATTTTCTTAGAACAGCATGTACTCTGAAAAAATCGTGGGACTATGATAATGGGTAGGAAAGTGGCTCAAGGAGAGAGCAGCTGACTCTGAAGACAAGTAAGAATAGTTTAAGACTAAGAATATCATACCTAACATCACAACTGATTTGAGGGCATTTCATAATGCTCTCAAAGTACTTCTGAGAACCTATTCTCACCTCAGGCTCAGTAAAATATCCCCTTCCCCATTGCAGAAATCATGATACTCAAAAGTGTAATGGAAGAATTCACAGTAGTATAGGATTTGTTTTTTCTTTTAGAGTATTTTTAAACAAAGCAGCACTGAATTACTACATTAAGTTACCATAATAAGTTTTATGTATTTTCATTGTAAACTAAAATATCCTTTTTTTAAATAGTATTTTGGGGTACAGGATCAATCCTGATGGTCCTGAGGGACAGCCTGTGGTACCAGTAATTAAACCAGGGTCAGCTTCATTGAAGCCACTGGTTTCTTTCTCCAGTTGGAAAAATGTCTGTATAGTTTTAAGGGAAACAAAGTGTTGAGAGAAACCAAGGAAATTCACCAAAAAAATTATCCTTCCATTCTTTAAAATAAAGCAACAGAAATATACCAAATTAATATCATGGCATTTTATCTAAAATTGGAGATAATGAATATAATTTTTTTTTTGCTTTTCTCTTGATGCCTAGATACTTTCAGGCTCATACACTTGGGCAAATTATACACTCATTTTGCTTTTTGCAGCTAATATATACACAAGAATCATTTTTCTGCTTTTAGTCTCCCCAAACCTCAGTATCTTTTAATTTATGACTGGACTATATTTTCTCTCCCTAAGTAGCACTTAAGAAACTCAAATGGGATTACATAGTAGATAGAAGCTATGCAAGTTGCCAAAAAGAAAAACAAAAGCATATCTGTCTCGAAATAATTTTTTCTTAGAGAAATCATAACTGGCGAGAATTTACATTTAAAGCCTAATTAATATCTTTCCTTGTAAGTCACTTTTCTTCCCTAAAGGAGTCTGCATGTTGTTCAATGTTAGCCATCATTTCTTCAGATATTTAATTTTCCAATGTGGAGAATGTTTTATTTGTCTTACCAATTCAATTTAAATATCAGAAAGTCAGACTGAGGGGCTGGAGAGAGAACATGGAGGTAAGGCATTTGTCTTTTATGCATAAGGTTGGTGGGTTCGAATCCCAGCATCCCATATGGTCCCCTGTGCCTGCCAGGGGCAATTTCTGAGCAAAGAGCCAGAAGTAACCCCTGAGCACTGCCAGGTGTGACCCAAAAACCAAAAAAAAAAAAAAAAAAAAAAAAAAGTCAAGACTGAAATCTGTCATGTGCTCTTTATTTTCACTGCTACCACTCTAGTATTAAGCTATAATCATCATACATCAAAATCCAGAAGTATTCCAGCAGAAATCTTAAGCCCTTTTAATTTTATCTTTATTAATTGAAGTACTGTGATTTACAATACTTTTAATGATTTAAGTCCAACACCATACCCATCACTAAAGTACCCACCTCCGTCATAGAAGACCCCTCCCTTTCAATCCCCCTGCACAAACTCAGTTGTGTAGATCAATTTTTCTATTTTGCTGCCTCTGTTGCAGCCAGATTTCTATATAAGTCCCACATAGGAGACATTCTGCACCCTTCCTTTAGACTGACCAATTGACCTCACTCAATCCTTTCTGAACTCAGGCAATTTTCTTCTGTTGTTTCATACATAGTTCCATTTTCTTCATTTACTCTTACTCTGGTTAGAAGATGTTATATTTAATGGGTCAGGAACACTAAGAACAACAATTTTGTCTTTAATATTTCATTAATAGTCTTTAATAGTTTTTAAATGTCTTTAATAGTTTTGTTAGGAGTTGCATACTTCCTAACTAGTTTTTTGATATATAAATCAGTAGTTTCTTCAATTAAACAGCCACGTGCATTCTATAGCTTATTAATCTATGTTAAATTACTATTGAAATTGATAGAGGGGAGAGTTATCTGCTATCCCTTCAAAAGTTTCAAAGCAGGAATGGTGCTGCTGGTCTGGCACACAGCTGACCAGTTTTACTGTCTGCTGCATATGGTCTCCAGGGGCTCACCAGGAGTAAGTTCTAAGCACTGCTGATTGTGGCCAAAAAACACCCAAAATAATAAAAAAAAATTTTCAGGCTTGTCTCAAAACTATCTGAACTATATCTGAGCAGAAAGGAGCAAAATCTCCAATTCTTTTTACAAAAATAATTTATCTCTTTAAAAAAGTGTGTAATCAGGGGCCAGAGTGATAAAGCAGCGCTAGGGTATAATGCCTTGTAGGTGGATGACCCATGACAGACCTGGGTGTTCGATCCCAGGTGTCTGGTATGGCCCCCCAAGCCTGGAGCGATTTCTAAGTACATAGCAAGGAGTAGCCCGAGTGTCACCGGGTGGTGTGGCCC
>PVKC010013552.1:0-22890 GCA_004027635.1 Crocidura indochinensis | reverse complement strand
AGAGAGAGAGAAGTACATATTTAGTGGACTTTTACATATCAAAGGAAGAGGTTTAAGAAAGGATGACATTGGGGGAACACCTTTGTTTAGGGTTGATACTGGGTATCATCTTACACTCTTGGAGCAGGTCGCCAGGGCTGTATACAGGGCGCACACTGTTGGAGGCTAAGAGCAGAGTCCTGACTCCTGGAACAGCGGCCTGGCACACAGAAGAGCCAATATGGCCCCCCGTGCCTGCTAGGAGCAATTTCTGAGCATGGAGCCAGGAGTAATCCCTGAGCACTGCCAGGTGTGACCCAAAAACCAAAAAAAAAAAAAAGTGTAAAGAGCCACATGTGGCTCGCGAGCCGCAGGTTGCCGACCACTGGTATAGTGGATAGGACAGAAAGTACATGTGGTTGTCCTAGGTTCAGTCTCCAATATCTCATATAGTCCTTGAGTACTGACAAGAGTAATTTCTGAGCGCAGAGCCAGGAATAAACCCTAAGAATTGTCAGGTTGGCCCCAAAACAAAGAAACCAAAATAAAAATTAAATTACCGTCTATTTTTTTGCAGCCTGTGCTTTAGCCACACCTTTTCTGTCTCCCTTAAACAGCCTCTTTGTTGCACAGTTACTCATGTCACCTTCTGCATGCTCCAGGATGGGTAGGGAGAAGCCGCAAGCAATGTCTGTGCTCATAATATGTAGGTACCAATTGTCTCCAATCATAGCACTAGTTTGACAGGCCAAGTTTCCTTAACTTTCAACCCTAACTAAACTTCTGATGTGGATGAAATTATCCACCACAATAGATAAATCAAGAACATAGGCAATTTATTCTAAATTCTTCTCTCCCTAACATTTAGGTAACAAAAAAATACAACAATACCCCTAAAATAATAAGTCTTCAAAGTCTTCCTGATATGGTTCTGGAATATGGTGGGCTTGATCACAATTACCAGGTGAAGAAATCAAAATTAAAGCATGAGAGTGTCTGTGCAGTGTCTCTTCTGTAGTAATGAAACCTGTTAGTGCACATATTTTATCCTAGGTTCAGAACAGGACCTCTTTTTCTCTCCATCTCTCTTTCTCTCTCTCATTCTCACAACTATGACAATGCAGATAATAGTATTGTAGCTTCACCCCGGAGTACAGGTAACTGAGACCCACCTATTTCTGGGCGGGGTCTTGGGAACTGGAGATGACCTGTAACTTTACCTGCAGACCCTGCCCTTTTCCTGGGAGGGGTCTTGAAAAGGTACTTAAGGGCTCTGACCCAGAGGAGAGAATCTCTTTTTGTCTTTGGCTCTTGCCCGGTTGGATCTTTGCCAGTTTGAAGGTCAGAGGAAAGGTGGCTGAGAGAAGTTAAGATGCAGGGCTAGCTAAGAATAGCTGAATGCTTAAATGGTTATGATATAGGCCACATATGTGGTGACTAGGATGAATAAAGCTGTTAATTCCAGAAGCCTGCATGTGAGTGAGATTTCTACCCGCCTCTTTCATGAACATCCAGACCTGACAGTTAATGGGGGTTGTGGAGCCACATGGTTCAGAGCCTAAAGACAGAGGCCTCCATGCACCATCCAAGCCAATTAGAAGGCATGATTTACTACAATTATTACCCTCCATTCTAAGTATCAGAAATGTAGAAGAACAGAAGTGCCAGGAAAAGCCACTAAAACAGAGAGAAACACAAACTCCACAGAGGCAGTCGCGCTAGATGGGAATTGACTGTTTTTCTCATAAATATTGTAAGGATCCAGGGACCATGTTCACCAATCCTGACAATTTCTGCCTTACTGCCTGTCTTCAGTGAATGAAGACTGTGCACTTTGGGTTTATGTTTCTCTAAAAAAATAATCATTCTTTGCCATCAGTGGTTTGTGGATTCTTTTATGTGGCACATTGACATGTTGGGATGCTTTGAAATCCACTAAGTCAAGTAAAATGTCTCAGTTTGGTATTAGCATAGCTTAATATTCTATCTCTCTCTAATATCTCTTTCTTCTATTAGTGGAGTGAGGACCACAGATTAAGAACTCCACAGTTGACTATGTTTACAAGTATGTAAGAACACTGCTTTGTTACCATTTACATACACCATTACTTTATGGCAAGTAATACTAGCATTCCATACACAGCGGTGATCTGTTTGTAGAAGACTTTTTAATAGGTTGGATAAGGCACTTGCCTTTCCAAGAAGCTGATCTAGGTTGGATCCCTGGCATCACATATGATCCTCTCTGTACCACTGGGGCATGGCAATAATAGACAAATGAAAAAGGGGGGCTTTGTTAAAAAAAAAACTACAAACTACTAAGTTAATGTAATTGAATGTAGCCAATCTGTTAAGAGTTGTGATGATGAGGCTCTAATGGGGCCGTCTTTTCAGCCTTCCCTAAGCTTCTTTTTGGGTTCCAGTGCCATCACTGATCAATCTGCCCTTTGAGGCCAGTCAGGTTTGGGTAAGGGAGGGAATAGGGAACCTCATGTCTTAATCCATTTAACCAAAAAAACTGGTTTGTCTTTTGGTGGTCAAAAGAACACTGACTCACTTCAAATATGAAGAACTCTGTATAAATCAGAATTGTTTCAATAACACAAAAATTAAAAATAAAAATTTGTGGGGGCGGGCGGTGGCGCTGGAGATAAGGTGCCTGAGCTAACCTAGGACGGACCGCGGTTCATCCCCCGGTTCCCCATATGGTCCACCGTGCCTGCCAGGAGCGACTTCTGAGCGAATAGCAAGGAGTAACCCCTGAGCGTCACTGGGTGTGGCCAAAAAATAAAAAAATAAAAAATAAAGATTTGTGATGATGAATTTAATTTGTTAACTTGACTGGGTCTTTGACTAACCAGACATGTGGTCAAATATGACTTAGGATGTGTCTGTGAGGGTGTTTATGAACGAAATAAATATTGAATCTCAAACTGAACAAAGCAGATCATCTTTCCCACTAAGGATGTGTCTCTTCTAATCCGTTAAAGATATGAGGGAACCAAAAGACTAATTCAGAGAAAATTCTTCCACTGATTTCTAGAGCTGGGACAATGTTCTACTCTGGTCTTTAGACTCATACTGAGACAGTAGGTTTCTCAACTCTCTAAACTGCAGATGCCCAGACTTCAGTTTGGAGATACCCTATCCATTTCCTGGATCTTGGTCCTTCAGACTAATCCCTTACATGGGGCCCTCTGGTCTCCAGTTTGCTGTCTAAAGATCCTGGGACTTCTGAATCTTCACATTGTGTGTGTGTGAGAGGGGGGGGGTGTTGTGGAGAGAGAAACAGATACAGAGACATACATATTGTATTTCTTTCTATAGAGAACCCTCATTCAGTACTGAATGGCTGGAACTTGGGAAAAATATTAATAAAGACGTTACTAAGCTAATATATAGTATATAGTGGGTTATAAACCCACTTTATACTGACCCACAATGAATAGGACAGACTTGATGTTTTTCCATTTCTTTTGTTAGTATGAACTAAATTCAAGAAGCCATCAGACTTTGGATAGGAAGCTATTTCTTTTCTGATTACACAAAGAAATCTGGACTAACCTTTGTCCTCAGCTTGTACTGTGCCAACCTTCACACCTTTATCTACACCAAGATTCCCACATGCCTGTCACCTCCAAGATTCCCATGTGCTTGCCACTTGGGCCTTTCTCTAGTTCCTTCATTATCTCACCCTTCCTGCATTGAGAATTCTGAAGCCTTTTCTCACTCTCTCTGAAGAGACTCTTGCTTTCCTTTTCACTGAACTAGCTCAGTTATTGGTTTAAATGTGATTGAAACTTTGAATGTGGTTTGACCTCCAGGCAAACACTTCCATCCACCACCCATCCACTATGCCACTAATTCTTTCAACTCTGAGTCATTCTACATGACTGCTATCAAGTAAACATCTAGGTCCACATTGGTCCAATGTCTGTCTCCTCTGCTTGTGAGAGCAAAATACTTGCATCATGTTAGTATCACTAGATATTTTTGTATATGACTAGATGATGAGTTACATCACTGAGTTGCAGTATGCAGTCACCAGAAAACTGGAAAGTACTCAGGTGACTAAATGGAAAGTGTAGTACCATTTTCACTCTTCGGGATTGAAGTCAGGTACCTATAACTCACCATAACAAGTGGGCAAAATCATCTGTGCATCAAGTAAATCAAATGACCCAAGAATGCAAACCTGGCTGTCCACATTTATTGCTTAGAAAAGCAAAAGATTGGGAACACTGGTTGAAGCCAGATGTTCTGTGAGCTGGAGCTCATTGTCTTGACACTGCAGATTCTCATAACTAGAACTGTGTGCATTTGAGAGGCTGGGACATAAGATCCGACCCAGGAAATATTTTGAACTAACATTGTTCAATTACTTAATCCTTGTTATGTTATTGAATAGAACACTCTCTTATATACACTATTACAAAAACATTATGCCTGGGTCTTGGTTTCTGGAATATCCAATTACAATAGTTTTTTCCACATTTGTATTCCCTTTATTTTATTTAATTGCCTTAACATTTTGAGCAGATTTATTACGTATGACAGAAAGCAACCTGAGCCTTTGTATGAGCTAACCAAGCTATTCCCTGCTCCCCACATACCATTTCCCTAATAATTTTTGTCCTGTGCCTTTTAAGTTCTTATTAATCAATCCCCCTAGTCTAACATGCATGTGGACTGCCAGAAAGACCCTGAAAAAACCCACAGGCCAGCACTTTTCTTCTATCTCTGAACCAACTTAGACTTTGCCTGATAACTATTTGCATCTCATTGCATTCAATCCTTAATATGTGTAATATATACAATGAACTCCATTTTCAGAACTCCATGTTCTCGTAACATTCTAGATGTGGAGGTTCCCTGAACACTGAGTTATAAAGACATGCATCTGTGTATAGAGGACTCAGTTTTAGCTGGTCGAAGTATTTTTATGTGACTGTGTGTGCATTGCTCTGTTATTGTCATCTGAGCCGAGAAATCATGTAGAGATCCCTAACTCCCATCATGAACAACTTTGCCTGAGCTAGGAAAAGTAAGGTCGAAGGAATGAACATATCAACAATGTAGGAAGTATGACAAGGGGACAAAACATCCTGGGTGGAGAAACACCAATAGTCTGGAGTTTTGTATTGGTGACTGTCAGCATGGTGTAAGGTTAGATAGGAGTCCAGGCCTTTCTCACCCACTTTGACTTATTGTAGGGCTAAGCATTTTGACTATATGTCAAATAATATGCATTTAATTAATAGGATATATACCTAACTCTTCTCAAAGACCATATGAGGTAGGCATTAATATTTAATCTCATTTAGCAGATTTGTAGAGAATGAGGTGCAAAGAGGTGCATTAATGAGTCATTTCAGAATCAACACCAAAATCTTTGTTACTCCAGTAGGTCAAGGCACTTAACCACTATTACATGGAATCTTTAGTCAAGTTGCAGATCAAATTGAATTTGTGCAGTAAATTTCCTGTGGCCTTTACAATTGGGTGCAAAATGACTTTCTTGGAATATACAGTGATTTCTTTTTGAAATAAACATTTTGATATAGTTTCTCTGGAGGGACAGAGAACAATGATGTCCTGGGTACAGCACAGAAAAGCAAGGGCATCTAGAATTCTATCGTAGTGGGGGGAAGGGACTCTAGCAAGAGTGCAGTGGTGAGCTCTCTGCCAGAGGCTAATTGGCATTCTCTCTGGAAGGAGGCCAGAGTGTCATCTGTTTCCAGCCAGGGGTATTGATTTTAGTACTAATGGAGATTTGAACTGGACCTTGAGCAGTTTACACAGGTTTCTCTTTCAGATGGGGAAGTTGTGGACTTGGCATTCTTGAGAGTTAGAATACACCCATGCTGATATGGGTCCACTCCATTTCACACATAGAAACATCAACCAGGTATAGAAAAGTGTGTTCAGGGGCTGGAGTGATAGCATTTGTCTTGCATTTGGCCAACACAGGATGGACAGCGGTTCCATTCTCGTCATCCCATATAGTCCCTGGAGTCTGCCAGGAGCAATTTTTGAGCCCAGAGCCAGGAGTAACCCCTGATACCTCTCCCCCACAACCCATGCTCACCAAAATAAAAGAAAAAAAAAGAATAAATTCCTTAAACAACAAAAAAAGTGTGATCATAGCTGAAATGACCAAAGTGGTCCATTATGTTTGTCAAGACAAGGGGGTGGGGAGGGCTGCAGTTTGCCTCAGCAGCTGCCTGGAGATCAGTGCTCCTTGAAAATGAACTGGTACTCAGCCATGACTTTTTATTTTTTCCTCTTAAAAATTAAGTGCTTGTAAGACCTTCATGAGTTGACTTTGGAAAGAAATGGTGCTTGGCAGGACAACGGGTCAGAACTTTCCAGAACATTGAGAGTTCCACAGAGTTGCCTTTTGAGGTCACATTTCCAAGTTCTTGATATGTGTGCTCCTTTCTCACAGGGAAGGGCCAAGGGATGCATGAAGGAGCAGGCATAACCCCAAGACCAGGGTTTCAGAGAAGAATTCACACCACATCGGAATGGGATTACGAGGAGTAAAAGGCAGGGTGAGTTCTACTGACAAGGAATAATGCTTGTGACTAGTTTGGCTTTGGGGAGCGTGAAACTCCCTGACACTGGCCTTCATTCCAGCACCATGGGGAGAAGATGGGCTGCTAATTGAGTAGTTTGCTAATCAGTCCAATTCAATCCATAATCAGACCTGCTGAGAAGTGGACATTAAGCTGAGTTTTGACTAGCAGGAAGCCCACCCATTAGCAGAGCCAGAGTCAGATCAGTTTGCTGCCTTTTCACTCAATCTGGAGAGGAGGTGGATTCCACACAAAGTCTTTCCTCAACTTTCCCTCACTTGCTTTCCACCATCCTATTTCACTGTTCCATGGTGAATCCCTATGTTGGTCTGGTGAATTGAATTGGGTGCTAGGCACTTCCATTCCTCATCTTGCCCTCAAGTCTGAACATGGGACATTTTATTATGGGTGTCTCTCCACCAGCACACAGCCTACTCTGCTTCCATCTCTAGATGCACTTGATTTTGAGAAATTCTCTTCCCCACCTTAGGCAATCTTGATGTTCTCCCTTTCACTCCTCACCATCACCTGCCCACTATTGCCCCTAAACAGAACTGGGTTTGTCATCCAAAGGGTATTTAGCTTCTCCCCACCCAGACAAAAAAAGAAGTTGAATTGAAATATTCTAGTAGCAGATTTTAATCAGAGTCACTCATTTTTTTTTTGCTACCCAGTTTCCTATCCTGATTATGATGCCTGTTGCCAAACCCTTGAATCCTCCACTCTCCCATTCTCCATTCCTTTGTGCTTCAGTGAATCAGCCAAAGCAAGAGTTTCAGTTGCCTGAGACTAAAAAAAAAAAAAAAAGAGCATACTGGACAGTCGGATGTTCTCTCTCCAGGTTCCGTTTCCTGCTCCCAGTAGAAAAAATGTGAAGAAAAACAAATCATTCTTGTATATAGGAAACGATAAAAAAAAATAGATGAGAAGACATGAAGCATCATTACTAATGAGTCTGGGTTTAGGGCCTGGCGTGAGCGTCTTCATCCCAGATGTTCTCATGGGATCTCCCGGGAAGCCACCTTCCCATGGGATTCTCACTGCCGTTTGGAACATGGGTGTGATTTGGCTGCCTGCTTTTCCTACCCCATTCTCCATCAGGCTCCCTTGCACTCACTTCTGCCCTCCATCGACCATTTGGAGCTGCTGGTGACTGCATAAATGCCCTGCAGAACCTAGGGCAGGTGGGACATACCTACCTGGTGATCCTGCTGGCAGGCATCACACTGTGCGGCCTGGTTCCTATTAGCTTGCCTGAAGCAGGCACATCTTGGCGCACCTCCCAAGGGCTATGCTGTGCATGTGTGTGTGTGTGTACTCCGTTGCCGAGACACCCAGGGAACAACAACACCCCTGCTGCACTGCTCACCACGCCAGTGTGTCCTTGGAGCCTTGGCCAGAAAAACCACCCACAGGGCCTATGGACACTATGTTCACCTTCCAGGCTGATTAGGCCTGGTCCTCCATGCTTGGGCCCAGGTCACAAGTTCTGGCAGTGAGAAAAACCACAATTGCCACCCTGTGGATTCTATGTGGTGTGCCCAGAATGCTAAGGAGGAGCTGAGGCACTTCTCTGGCTGACTAGAATTTATACCTCTCCCCGGTTATGAACATAAAAGTGGGAAAAATACACGCAAAGAGGCGGGACTTCGCTAGGTCGAACATGGGGGGTGGTGAATCTGAGGGGAGCAGGAAATCCACAAAATCAGGTCAGCTTAAGCTGGACAGGGCTGGCCAACACACTCAAAACCACATCAATTCCGGGCGTTCACAGGCTTGATTTTCTTTCAGTCCAATCCACCAAGGAGTTGCTCTTGAGTTCTGTGGATTTTCTGCACAATTACAGATTATTGCCATGGCAACAGCAGAACCATGTGACATTGGTGCTACCTCTGAGACCAGGAGCCGCCACTTGCAGGCAACACACATCATCTCGTAATGGGACTCAGTGCCACTGGCCCTGCATTGTTTTAAGGCTAATCATGGCTTTTCACAGATGTCTGTTTCCCCCCCCCCCCCCATTTTCATGATCTTTTAAAAAGCAGTTTGGATTTTGCTCTAAAGCAGTTCCACATTTGCCTGTGTTTATTAGGTCATAAAAAATAAGGTATTATGGGGGGGTGGCGGAAGGAAAAGGGGGTGAAACTTGATGAGTGGAGGCAGATGGGAGGCCATCGGCAGAGAAAAGACTGTGAACAGATGGTTCCCAAGCCCCTTTGCCACTGGGTCGGAACCCATGGCACAACAGTGACTGTGGGTCGGCCACGTGCCGGGCAAACTTGGAACACTGAAAACTTGCTTTCTCTTTCCAGCTTGTTCCACAGTTCTGTCCACTCCGTAGGCACCATGAGAAATGGGGCAGCTGGTAATTAAGTTAGATATGTGATTGAGAAGGGGACCAGGTAATATTTTCTTTCTGGCAACACAATCAATTTATTTTTCAGAAATTTGTGTGTATAGCCAAACCCCAGGCTCTCTCTGCCAAACATTCCCCCTTAATTTTTGAACCTCTGGGCATTTCAAGGAAAATTGAATCCACATGTTTTAGGATTCATTTGCAAATGCAGTTTGCTCAGAGCTGTTTGATGAGTACTATGCCCTTTGACTGTTTTTTAGGAGCTTAAAGTTCTCCCCCCACCCCCAGCCTCTTGCTTCTGAACCAGGAAGTGGGTTTTTGGAGTTTGCGGCAGGATTCAGAACTGATCATGTTCTCAGACCTCTGCCAAGTTCTCCTGTCTCTTTGGGACCTTGGTAAAGCCAGGACAAGATGTGCACAAAGTGCATCCGAATAACTGTGGGGAACGCACTGTTTTTACAAGTGAAAAGCAGATCTGAGATGGACAGGTTCCAGCCCCTGAATCCCACAAAGTCCCCATCCTTCTTTATCAGCAGTGACATTTGTAGGGAAGCAGATGCCTCTTTCTCAGAGATATGGCTCTCCACCTGCGGCAGAGCACAGTTCTCTGCTGGAAGACAGCTTCAGAAGTTTACACTTAGCCTCTTCCCAGCCCCAACAAACTGCAGAAAATAATCTTTGCTCATTACAAATAAGTCAGATCTGCACAGTAGAGGGGGCCCCTTTCACCATGGCTCCCTGGAATGTGGGAACCTTGTGGGATGTGGATATTCTTTTCCAACTCAGCCATAAAATGCAAAACAAAATTCTGACTTCTAGCAAGGAGGGCCGGGGGGGCTTGTGACATAAATGTGTTCTGGAGATTATAAAAAAAAAAACAAAACAAAACAAAAAACTTAACAATAAGAAAAAGGAGAGACTGGGAAAGAAAAGCAGGGCAGGGAAAATGTCTCTAATTCTGGTTTGCTGGTGCTTTATATTTTTCTTCCCGAGTAAGCTCTCAAGTTTCCTTCAAGGATGTTCAGATAGATTCCACCTACATTCCTGGACACTTTGGTTAATGAGGAATTAGTGTGAGGCACTCTCTGGATAAATATTTGTGAGCAAATAACATTCTTCCAGGAAGCACACTTAATAGGGTGTCTATTTTTTTTCTTCTTTTTTCATTTCCCTTCACCAGACTTATGATCCCAGAGAAAGTTGCATTCAATTCACATGCCCTATTTTTAACTTTCATCTGGACTTCCTTTTATTTTTTTTGTCATCCTTTAAGCATGAGAATTGAACAAATAATGACCCTTTGTATTTTGTCCAGTGCAAGGTCAGAAGCTTAGGGAATTTTCATTTAAGCTCCCAGGAGAAGCCAAGCTGTGAAAGATCCTCAAGCGTGGCTTGCCTTCCTCTTGTGCCACTAAGCTTTCTACTCCCATTCCACAGACAAAAGCCACTGGTGGATGAGCAGCCATTTCAGAGCAATTGTCTATAAAGTCACACTGGCTTCATCAGGTTGCGGCCAGTTTTGCAATGGTAAGTGAGCAGCTGAGACTATGATAGCACA
Source organism: Crocidura indochinensis (assembly GCA_004027635.1). Classification (NCBI taxonomy): domain Eukaryota; kingdom Metazoa; phylum Chordata; class Mammalia; order Eulipotyphla; family Soricidae; genus Crocidura; species Crocidura indochinensis. The sequence continues at coordinate 12,419 of PVKC010013552.1, read as the reverse complement.
GCCCAGAGCACTGAGTCTCTATACACACTATATCAGACTGCTTTGTTCTCATTTGTATTTCTCCCCGACAGCTCCTTCCTAACATCTCCAAACAAATTTATTGCAGAGAAGAAAAGCTTGTCTTGAGAGCCAGAGCAATAGTACAGCTCTGATAGTGTTCTTGCCTTTCTTGTACTGACCTAGGTTTGATTCCTGGTACCACATAGAGTCTTCCACGACCAACTGTGATCTGTGAAATTACTCCATGTGCTATACTTCCAACACCAAGTGAACGGGTCTGAAGCAGGTAGCCATGAGTTAATAAACCAAGACAGTAAGGAGATATTCTGGGAATTCCATTGGCTTCTTGCCTCTCTGTCTCTCTGGTCTGCCAAATTGACCTTTCAATTTGACAAATTCAACTTGGATCTAGGAGGACTTTTACATATCAAAGGGTTAGGTGAAAAGAAAAGAGGAAGTTGGGGAACTTTTTTGTTTGGGTAAAAGCAGAGTGTCAGGTAAGTGATCTCTGAGCACAGAGGCAAAAGTAAGCCCTTAGCACTGGGGATATTCCCTCCAAACAAAAAAGGAACCGAGGCCTGCAGGGGCAAGGTGGAAGACCTAACTGTGCTTCTGTGTGTGGGTGAGGGTGCAGGAAAATACCGAGCTAGATAAAGCTCACCACGTGTCATTTTCTCCCAGGCACGAAATCACACAGCTCAAGTTGAGTTTTGTCATATGGAATGAGAGATCATGTCCTTTTTACTAAAGGACTAAATACATTTATTTGTACTTTGAGATGAAATCTCTTGCTTTAGAAATTTTGGGGGTTCTTTCAAAACTCTGAAACTGTCCTGTGAACTAAAGATATTAGATCTAGGTGAGGACATTTGCTTCTCTTGGTGGCAAAGCAGGACAATGGAAGTCCCAAATGGATGAAAACACAGTCAACTCTGCACAGTTCTTGGCCATTTGGGAAATTCAATGCCCAACAGGAAGCAAAACTCTAAGGAAACTATTTTGTCTTAAACTGGAAGTAGAAAGAAACTGGGTAGAAGGACACTGAGCCCAGGAAAGCAGCCACATGTAAAAGCATCCCACTTTTTACCTTCATCCCAACATGGCCAACTACCTTGTATAGTATATGAGTGATATCTGCAGAGCACTGTTCATGGAGCAACAGCACAGTGAATTTGAGCAGGTGGATCTGACAATGAATGTAAGCCAAGTGGTGAACAAGGATGACACGGCAACTCTCATCACATTGCAATAATCAATTGGCACCTGCCTAGGAAGTCAAGAAAGAAAGAGGAGAAATTCAGGGCAATTCCTGAACTTGAATTTTCTGCCAGGAATGCAAGGTGAGTTAGCCTAATTCAAGTTCATGCAATTGAGCCATTGTAAGTAGAGGGAAAGGGGGCTAGTGCATGTTTTTCAAATATCACTCTGGCTACAGCAGGGGAGATTGTTTGGGGGAAAACACAGCAGGATAACAAATCAGGGAGCAATTGCATATGTCAACCAGAAAAGATTATGGCAGCTTGGATGAGGGTGGTGAGTGGATTTACAGACACATGAACACATTTAAGAGCAAGTTAGTAAACACATGAGAGGAGTTGATGGTCTCAAGGCTAATGTGTCAGCTTTGTTGGGCTATGGAATTTAGTGACATAGTTGAGCAGACATCGAGGTGCTACTGTGAAGGTGTCTTGCAAATGTGATTATCCGGTGACCGTCCATTGACTTCAAGTAAAGGAGATATTCCCTTCCATAAGTGGGGTGGGCCTTATCTGGACGGTTAAATTTTTTAATAATAAAACAAATTTCCCAGAGAAGCACTCTGCTTGAAGACCAAACCTCCATCACTTGTTAAGACTTCAAATGGTGGACAGGCCAGCCCTCAAGGTCATGAAAGATGATTCTTGGTTTTGTTTCTCTGGAGAGCATCGATGGAAATGTTTTCATGGCATGTTTTTTCACTCCTTCCAGAAAGAAAAGAAGGTACACCTGATATCATTTGATTCTCTGACCAAGAAGTATGACTGGTGTGTACATATGCTTGCAGTATGAACAATGGCAAGGCAAGAAAACGTTTTTCTAGAAAGAATCCAAAGGTAAGATTAAGGAGAGTAGGAAAACAAAAACCCTTCCTATGGAGTTTTGAAAATGCTCAAAATTTTATAAAACAATAGTAACAACACAAAAGCTATTCTTTGAGGACTAAGTGCTTCCACATTCAAATTTTCCTGGACTTATAAGAACAGTTTGGGTCAAAATAGATGGTATATTATGTCAACAACTCCTGTAGCCTGCCCTGAGGCTTGGCCATACATTGACTGTGACTGAACTGAGCCCTCCCAGATTCTGAGGAATTTCCTCAGGGCTAGATAAGGCTGAGGGCCAGGTTAAGAAAGGGCCTCCCTCTTAGGGGGAGAATGGGGAGGACTCAGCACCAAGCCTATTGGCCAGAGAGCCCAGAAGAAGAGCAATAAATTGACAGCCTCCAGTTTCCATTACTGTCAGCCCTTTAACCCTGGGAGTCAAACAAAAAAGTAAATAAAATCTCAGAATAGCACTGGCTTTAAAAATAAAGGAAAGCTTTTTATTTCCCTTCCTTTGCCGTCCCATTCCCCTACCCTTTGCTTTTGCAGAGCAAATTCTGATGCAGGCTTCCTCAGGAGACAGGCCAGTTTGCTGCCTGCAGGAGCCTAGTCATGCAGGTCCATACTAAGTGTGTGGAGTGGCAATGCACCCCTGTCCTACTAAGCATCCTTTCAATGTGCTCACCGGACAACTCTCACTTGATCATTGTACCCTGCTCACTTAGCAGGTTGTTGAGGGAGGAGGGAGCAAGAAAATAAAGGAAGGGGCAAGTTCAATGCTATATTCCTAGGAGAGATAGAAGTGATGGGGTGGAGCAGGGAACGAGTGGTATAGCTTGGCCCCTATTTGCTAGAATTCCCAACCACCCCCCTTTGGATCAATAAAAACACCAGATATCAGAGAGTCAGAGACCTTCACTCAGAACTGGAATTATTCTAATGTCTATCCAATGGACAAGAAAGTATTCTCAGTCTCTTAATACAGTATTCAGGGGATCAGAGAAGTTTGTTAAGTCCATGGTCTCAGCTTTCTCTTTGCAAAAATAAAAGAAAAAAATCAGTTTGTTTCAATGAGGCCATATGAATGAGACTGTGGAAATAGAATGCTGAGAGATACCTCAGCTTGTTAATGGAAAATAAGCTGTGTAAAAAGCCCCAGGTTTGCTCCTGGGTCACCTGGGTGCTCCTTTGAACACACACATTGGTGCAGGAAAAGAGCAAACCTTTCCTTTCACTAGTGGGAAGCCCTGGTTTTTGCAGTGCTCTCTATAGAGAAAGCACTTACCCTCTTACCTCTAAATTCCACTGATGAGGAGCAAAACACTCTGGGTGGTATTTAGAGCCAGCATGATTTATTATTATAAAAGCAACCAATTTATGCTGGACATCATACATTATCAAAAGACCTGCCTTATAAAACAACTTGCCAAGAAATAATCTTTCCAAAATAATGAGTTGAAAGAGAGAGATGCATGTACACATATATATGCTATAAACATAGAGCAACTATCTCTGGAGCAAGGTAAAAGTACAAAGCCATCTGGCAAAAGGATCCAACTTAAACAGGGCATTAAGTGGTATTCATGAACTAGTTCTAGAAATCATCAGAAATCCCCAGCTGAATCAAAGATTGATATCAAAGACCCAGAGAAACCTCAAGGCCAGCATCTCCAGAGAGGATTGGAACTGATTGGAACTGAAGCCCTATCTCTTCCCTACGCATTTGAGTGAACACTTTAAATCTTCCAAGATTGAACTATAAAGAGAAATTAGTTTATTAATAATTCACAGACTTCAAGGAAAAAATGTCAAAAGCATATGCTCAGGAACAAAGCTGATTTTATTTTTTTCTGTTTATAATAGAGCAATGTGGAGAGGAGTTGAAGTGCCAGGCTCAAAAATTGAATTTGGTTTTTTTTTCTCCTTGTCTTCATTGTTTAAAAGAAATGTTTCTAATAAAATATATGTGAGCATTTAGTCTGATTTCCCTCTGCATACTTCAACTTTTTCAAATCCTGTGAGGTTTGTGGGGAGTGTCAAAAGCAGAATACTTTATCCAAAAGTTTAATAGTTTGAGATATTTTCATGGTGAAGTTATTAGCCAAGCATACTTAATTGGAGCTTATGAATTCAAGACAACATATCCAAGAATGAGTGTGAAAGAAAGTAAGGTTAATAAAATCTGGATTTCAAATGATTGGACCCTATTCACGAAATGAACAAGTTTCTTTCCAAGAGAAAATACTCATGACTAGGAGGAGGTGGGGCTGTATTTCTCCAGGAATCTTCAGACTTATAATCTCGAGGGAAGGAAAGTGGCTACATCCTTCTTGACATGTCAGAAATGATTGAGAGCCTTGTGATCTGCCTTGGTTTCCCCCATGTACCTGAACACAGATTGACAGGAAAGACAATGGGGGAGATTCAGTAACTTCTCCCTCTTACTGGTATGTACACATGAGTCTGTAGGTAATGGACTTTAGCTTCCTCAGAGATAAAATGTATGCCAGGGAGAGGCCCATCTATCCTGCAACCCACCCCTCCAAGTTGCTTTGCGATTTATTCTCTTTCTTCTTTGCAACTCTTCCCCATCTATTAAATCATTTCTGCCAGCTCTGAAATCAGGTCTCCCCTAAATCAAACCCTGATAAGAGTATCAGAGCACCCAACTACAAACAATTTTTCTTGGCTTCCCTGTCAAATAAAATGCCTTTAAAAACAACCATTGCCTGCTTCTCTTTGATTTCTTACCATTTCATTCTTTCTTCAATTCATTTAAGGTCTTGCTTCCATTACTCTGTTGAAACAAGTAACCTTTCCCTCTCTGAGACTATATTCTATTCAGAATTTGTTGGAATGTGTTAATTCTCTGGGTTTCTCATTAAAATGTAACCTCTGTAAAAAGAACTTGGTTCCATTCACTACTGAACACTATTTCATAACTAAATGTCCAAGTACAATCATGCAAATGAGAGAATTTATACAGATTCTATTGGTTTATACAATCTATATTGATTTATATATTGCCTGGTGCAATGTCACCTACCAATACACTAAATCATTGCCTGAGAAATATTCTAAATAAGTTTTCTTCTTTGAAAACACAAAATTTGGTTAAAAAATCTCTCCACAGAGGATAGTATAGGTATCAAGTAAGTCCTCACTTAGCATCTGTGATAGGTTCTTGTGGTATTAAGCAAAACTACAAGGAACAAAACTAGATTGTTGAAAAACATTATTTTGTTCAAAGTTGACTGGGATATTTTTCTCCTCCATATATACTTTTAGTCTTTTTTAAATTTTATGTTATTTTATTGAAATTGTTTTGATTTACAAAGTCCTTCATAGTTGGGTTTCAGACATACAATGAGTCAGGGCCAATCCCACCAACAGTGTATACCTTCCTCTACGATGTTCCCAAAGTATTTTCCAACCACCACCCTTTGTGCCACAGTCCGCCAGTATAATAGGCTCATTTAAGTTTAGATTCTTGAAGTTTGGGTCTCTTGATTCCACTATTGTTGACTTTGTCTTGGGTTTAGTTGTCCTTTGTTTTTTGTTGTTGTTGTATGTTTTATTTTTTACTCTCTTCCAATGCACCTGAGACTGCTTGGTCCCTGACCCCCGAACTTTTATATTTGTGTTTCTCCTCCTCCACTTAGTTTCTTTCCTTCTCTTCACTATGCTCTAGGGTCAAGGGTGTTCTCAACAAACCCATTTAGATCAGTGTATGTTTTCATGCAGCTATTCTAAATACCATATATAAGTGACATCATTCTATATTTATCCTTCTTCTTCTGGCTTACTCCAGTTTCATTTCATTTCATTTACATGTAAAATTGCATAATTTTATCATTCCTTACAGCTATGTAGTATTCCACTTGTTTGCACTTAACCACATCTTCATGATCCACTTGTCTGTTGTTGAACATCTAGGTTGGTTGCAAGACTTGACTATTGTACCGAGTGCTGTAATGAATAACAGTGTTCATGCATCCTTTTGGGTGAGTTTTTTTTTTGTCCTGGGGATAGAGAGATTTCTGGGTTGGATGCCAGCTCAATTTTAAGTTTACTAAGAATCCTCCATGACTGGAAACAAAATAGCATGACCTGAGACAGAAAATAAATCTTGAGCTGACATCTTTGTAGCATATGAAGATTTCCTTCTATATTGCTATAAAAGTTAGGGGAAGAATGGAGTGATAATATATCATGTAGGGAGTTTGTTGGATAAAATGATAGTGCATCAGGTAAGGAGCTTGCCTTGCAAATGGCTGATCCAGATCGCATCTCTGGCATTCATGTTGATCCCTGAGCATCACTGGGAGTAAGTCAGAGTGTAGAGTCAGGAGTAACCCCTGAACATAGTCAGGTAGGGTCCCCTTCCTCCATATTTTTTATTTTTGCTGGGTAGTATAACTGGAAGCAAAAAATACATGTGAAGTGATAGCTGAGTTATTTTAAACTTAAAGAATGAAATTCCCAAACTTTTCCTTTTACAGAGATGACAAGGCAATCACCTGTTCCAGCATAAAATATGGGAAAAAAACACACCCAAAAACTTAAGATTATGAGATTCTTTGTTTGCTTGTTCACTTATTTGGTTCACCTTAAGCTACCCAGGGAACCATGTTATGCCAGGCATTAATGCCTGAGCTCAACTAGCTGAGTTATCTCTCTTGTCTCTATATGTCATTCTTTTGTGATAACAATCCCCTAAATTCTACTTTAGTTGCTTGTCCTTTCACTTTAGATCAAAGAGGACAATAAAACACATCACCTATGCCAAACTTGAGTCTCTCATCAAATATATAATTCAACCAATATTTATTGCCTAGTTGTAAGAAAGAGGCTATGTGTTGGATGTAGGCAATAAGACAGTGATCAAAACAAACACTCCTAGTGGAGTGTTTCACCTATTGGCTGGTAGCTGGTGGATGCACAATAGCGATTCTGGGATCTATTAGTGCTGTCTGCCAGGGCAGGTGGGGGCAAATGTAGGGAGCACAGAAGAGCAGGATCTGCTATTCTGTTTCCAGATTTTGTATATAGTGTCCACCTACCTGTCTAGCTCAAGCTATCTGTCTCTAGAAATGACTTAACCTCCTGCTGCAGTCTCAGTCAATCTCCAGACTATAAATATAAAACAGACCCTAATTAGAGATAACTTAAGAACACTAGACTAATGGCTCTTTTTCAAGCCAATATTTATTGCTAGGCTTAGATGGATATTTTACTTATTCCCAGTAGTTCTGTTGTTGCTTCATTCTCTGATTAGATCATAGTCCCATACCCCAAAGCTTTCTATCTTTGCACCTACTTCTCAAACTCCAATCTGACTTCCTTGTTAGTCCAAGTACTCATTGATCCAGGTTGGCACTGTCCCTACAGCCTCCACAACCCCATCCAGACACTATTCTAGACACTAACTACTGGACCTAGAAGTCCCACTCTCTATTCTCAAAGAAATAGTTTTTCTTGAGACAAGACAGAAATAAATGGGCAATGTATAAGCTGATTCAGGGTAACTTCTGTGACCCAGTTGAAGTCCACGATATGAAGCTTATCACAAAGAGTGGTGAGTTTAGTTAGAGAAATAACTACATTGACAACTATCATGACAGTTGGTAATGAGTGAGAAACATAGAATGGCTGTCTCAAATACAAGCAAGAGAGGGGGGAGAGATAGGGCATTGGTAGTGGGAATAGTTTAATGGTGAAGGGGGTGTTCTTTTTTATACTAAAACCCAACTACAAACATGTTTGTAATCATGTGCTTAAATAAGGATATTTTTAAAAAGAACATAAATATGGTTTCTTTCTTTGAAGGGAAGGGGTTTACATTCCAGATAATAAATCAAGTTGATCATTGCTATGGGCAGATTTGTAAAAAAAAAAAAAAAGCTTTTTAATATATAAATAAATAAATCTTGGTAATAAAGAATGGGTGATTTGGGGAGCACCATCTTGGACAATGACATTATAGGTGACGCCTGAAGGATGCCAGGGAGCCAGACACAGAGAAGGGAATTTTCCTGAAATAGAAAACCCAAGGGTCTTGACTTTTATTTTTCTATTTTGAAACCAATTCTGAATGGAATAAAATGAGTGAAGGGAAGGTACTGAGACATGGGCTGGTGTGGCAGACAAGTAATGTCATGGAAGTCGCTAGAATATAGTGAGAATGCCTACTTGCATGGAACTTTTGCTCATTTTCTCATGTCCTCCTCAAAGGTACCGTGCTCAGCTATCTCCCAAAATTTCTTCCCAATAACCCAGGGTTCACACCAGCCCAGTATCAACAGCCCGGACCTCTCAGCATCTCCCTCCATACCATGTGAACCTGGTCCAGAGTCTGGCACAGATGCCATTGCTCCAAGCTGTCCTTGCACTTCCAGCTTCTCAGGCTTCCAGATGGCACCAGATCACAATAATCCACCAAAGCAGGAAGCAAAAGGGATGCCTAAGGAGAGCTTGCTTCTGACAATCACCTGAGGCACTTTGTGACAAGCTAGCCAGAGTTATAAAGTGGTCCCAGAGCAGAGGCCCCAGGGGCAGCACTACAGCAAGGCGCTAATTACTCTTTCTGAGAAATTGCCTTATTTCAGAGATTTAAAGCCCATGGGTATTGACTATCAAAACTCAGTTTCAAGAGGCTTCTTAGCAGGAACAGCTTACACAGTGACTTAATGGCTCTTGTGCAAAGCCCCTGGCTCCCAAATCATCCTACTCACCTGTCATTTGTTCTGATATTCCACCATCAGAGTCCATTCTTTGTTCTTGAATGTTTTCCATTTTATTAAATAGAAATGTTCTCGCAGGAGTCAACACCCAGTAAGGATTCATTCAGTCTCAGTTTCTTCTTCCTACTTCATAATGTCTGTGATGCTGCCTACTCTACCTGTTCAGTGGCTGCTCTGAACTCTCCAGAAGATAAGCTCTCTGTCCTGTCATTTTTAGCCTAGAGTTTCACCAACACTCACCCAATGATATGCGTTTGAAATATTCCTCTCAAATAAAGATGAGAAAACATAAATTGTGCATTCTGTTCTTTGCCTCTTTGAGTGAATTGGACATTCATGGAAAGAAGCAAATAAAGAAGTCCAAGAGTACATTGAAAATAGGAACTATTCTCTCTAATGCCATGGGGCCTTACAACCACTAACACAGTAACCCAAATACTCACTTTCCAAACTAAGAGATCTTTCATAGCCCCAGATTGAATAAAATAGTTTTTAGAGTGTTGAATGTGAGTGAACGAGTAAATGAGTGAGTGTGTGTGTGTGTTCATTAGTTGAGGGAACTGGACAGATATCAGAAGAATACATGTGATTTCCACAAGACTCCAAAGCTTCCATAATTCTCAAGAAACATGATGTAAGGCTAGGATGCTCAGAGACAGGAGAAAAAACTGTGTTGTGTCACACTGAAGGCAGCCAATCATCACAGCAGCTTGTCGTGCTAAGGAGTGCTGTGTCATTGCAACCTGAGTATTGGTTTGGCAATTTTTTTAATTCTTTATAACAAAATGAAAAATGCAAAAGATCCTGGAGATAAAAGATAGGGGATGGGGATCAATAGTATAGTTGACTTGTATGCAACCAACCTGAATTTGATGTCAGTATCTCATACGGTATCCCAAGCACTGCCAGTTACCTGAGTGTGGAACCAAGAATAAGCCCTGACAATCACTAAGTGTATGTCATACCCTACAAAAGAGAAAGAGCATGAGAGTGAGAGATAGAATATTCCAATAGGAATCAGCAAAGCTAGTGACAAGACCACAAAAGCTTCCTAGTGAGATTAAAGGTCAGGTGCTCTCTAATTTTTCATCATAAGAACTGAGATCAGCACGGCCTCGTTATAGAGCTGATATTAATAAGAAAGGACAGGTCAGTGTCTCAAACAATGGCTTGCATCCAGCACAAAGTGCCTGGCTTCATCAACTTTGGTCAACCTAACAAAAAACAGCAGAAACGAGACATTCACTGCCATTTACAATTATTATTGACTCTGGCATGTCTAAATTTAGTGTCAAGATAAGAAGGTGTGTCCTCCACAAGACAGTCATTAGACATCAGCATCATGTTCATACCTGATTCATGTCATTACCCCCAGTTTGGTTTGCACTGTTCACGGCCATTTCTTTTTCCCATGTAAAGCAAAATGGCCATCTTTGTAAGCCACCTAGGAAAAGAAGCAGCAACCTCTACCACCACTAAATACCTTTAAATAAGTCACCACAGGAAAAGTAAATACCCAAAAAGTGGTGTTTCCTTAGAAGATCTAAATATATGACTTATGACCTGTGAAAGAGTGCTTGCCTTGCATATGAGTGACTCAGATTCAATCCCCATATCACAAATGGTCCCTGAGTACATAACCAGGGAGTGAGATCTGAGAACCATTGGATGTGGCCCCAATACCTCTCTCTCCAACAACAACAACAACAACAACAACAACAAAAAACGTAAATTTATGAGTATGTGGTAGGGAGCCAGGATGAGTGAAAATTCAGTGGTAGAAGATAAGTAATGTCTGCATGAAGTTCCTGGCTACATCCTTTGTATTTTACCAAAGACATGACTGAGTCTGGTTCTCCATCTGGAAAAGTTGCATTGACATGCCAAGTTGAACCCATTGCTAACCCATCAGGGTTGATAGGCCTGTGACCACACCAAGTACTACTCAGATGCAAAGTATGTGCTACATAGAGGGATACCCCCAAGACTGCTGTCTCCCCTGCATAAAAAGGGGCAGAAACATCCTGGCTCTGTGCCTATGAATGGCATGGAGCTCTGAAAGAAAGCTTGTTTCTGACAAACTTTTCTTTTCCTATTTATCTCTTGAGCAACCAGAGATTGGACCAATTCCCAAAGTTCAATGTAATTTCCAGAATTTATAGGAATTCCATAGTTCCTAAGGAACAAAGTACAAAAAATATGGCTGAGAGAACCAAGCTAATAAAACTGAGAATGCAAAATATCACCACCTCCGCACACTGATTCTAGCAATTGGGGGCTTTCCAGGTCTATTAACATGAATGTGTTATCATTTTTTACCAGAGGTCAGTGTTCAAGTTCCCACTGCTGCACTGGACCTGTGCTCAGAAATGTGAAAGATGGGAGAGTTGGCTTGGTTCATGCTATTTAATTTGCACTCTGCCTGGATCTGTCAGGCTCTAAAGAAAGATACAGCCCAGGAGATTTGGGGACTTCCTAATGGGAGTCAAGCTGGCAGCCTGCACACTTGGCGTTCCCTGATCATGGCTTCAGTTTCTAGCCCCCAGAAGGGGCACACAGCAGGAGCAAATGTGAATGGTAAATGCTGGGACCAAAACACATAATGAGGTGGTTCCTTTATGTTGTTGCTTCTTGACTGTTGGCAGCACCCACTCTTCAGAGAATGACTTCCCTATGGCACGGAACAGAAGCAAAATCCCCCAAACCCTACAGCAACCCAACAATAGGAAGATTGTCTGAAATGTTGGGACCTCCCCAAGATTGAGTTTGAGCAACACCACTTCTCTACCTATATATCATGCTTTGGAATACTGTCATTTAACAAAACGCAAGGAAATGCTCAAAATGCTGTTAAGATGTACAATTCAATATTGTACGTTAGATCAGAACCACACACACAGTGTGAAAGTGTGAAATGTTTATGTGGGTGGGTGTGCTTTGAACTTTCTTTTTTCCTTCTTTCTTTCCTTCCTTCCATCCATCATTCCTTCCTTTTTTCCTTCCTCCCTTCCTTCCTTTCTTCTTTCCTTCCTTCCTTTCTTCTTTCTTTCCTTCTTTTTCTTTCTTTCTTACTTCTGGCTTTCTTTCTTTTCTTCTTTCTTTCTGTCTTTTCTTCTTCCTTCCTTTCTTTATTCTTCCTTTTCTTTCTTCTTCAAGGTGGGATGGTAATTGTTCCTGTGTGTACTAGGGGAAATCCATCCTTTCACCTGCTGTGCTCCACAGAAAAGAACTGATAATGCCTTCACAACCTTCTCTGTAGAATACCACTTATAAGTGATAACAGAGCTAAGCTCCAATTCCTCCCTGGAAGATAGAGGCACTTCACAGATAAGGGATATTTATATGTGTGTATATATATACTCTTTATCCACTGGGGAGACACAGCAGGGAGAGAGAAAAAGGAAGAGTTAAAAAAGGAGAAAGAGATGGGGTGCCGTCAGGAGGAATTCTGAGAGCAGAGTCCCTTAGACTAACCCCTAAGAGCCACCGGGTATGAGTCCAAAAAAGAAAAGAAAGATAGAAAGATAGAAAGAAAGAAAGAAAGAAAGAAAGAAAGAAAGAAAGAAAGAAAGAAAGAAAGAAAGAAAGAAAGAAA
>PVKC010013551.1:0-22875 GCA_004027635.1 Crocidura indochinensis | reverse complement strand
TGCTCCTCGCAGGCACAGGGGACCATATGGGGCACCGGGATTCGAACTGATGACCTTTTGCATGAAAGGCAAACGCCTTACCTCCATGCTATCTCCCGGGCCCCACCAACATTTCTTATAATAGATGGCATTGTGAGTGTTAGTATCCACAAAAACCAACCAAGGGCCTCTAAAGGCAATTTCCAGTAATTCACAGGTCCAGAGGCTTCAGGTCCCTGTTCGGGCGCTATTTGTGGCATAAAAATGTTGTGGAGAGACAGCACAGTGGTAGGGTATTTGCCTTACATGCTACTGACCTGGGAGGGACCTGGTTCGATTCCTGGCATTCCTACCAGGGGTGATTTTGCATGACATTTCATGATAAATTTTGAAGTAGTCAAATTAGTTGCTGTTTCATGAGAACAGGTAGATTTGTAAGTGGTTGAAAAAAATTGAGTGGCTTGATGTCAACTTGGAAGTATTTTTCTGACATGACATGAACTTTTTCACTGCCTTCTATTAGTCATTTTTATCACTGACTTGGATGAGACTAGCCCATCACATTTGCATACCACATAAAGCTGAGTGAAAGCTAATATTTTGAGTATATCCAGATTGGATAAAAGCTTAGTTATCTGAAATGACTGGCTGAATTGAAAATAGTTTATAATAGGGATTAATGTAAAATTCCTCATATAAGTTTTTTAAATTATCCTACTAGTCAAGAATCAAGTGGCATGTTTTAAAAGAATTTCATTTGGAAGAATACCTGGGAATTTGGGATGTAACTGTTACTGCTTGTGTACTGTTTTAATAATAGAAGTACTGTCTTTGGAACAGAGAAGGTATAGTCTCTGTACTGGTAAGAAAATACCATTATACCCATTCATAGCTTCCAGGCTTCAAATATGCCTGGGGACTTCTTTATTAAAGGAAAATTAAAAAAAAATCATAGTTATTTTCTTATTAAAAGTTAACTTGAGAGGCCGTAGTGGTGGTGCAGCTGTAGGGCATTTGCCTTGCAGAACTGAGGTTCAATTCCCTGGCTCATATGGTCCCCCAAGCCAGGGATGATTTCTGACTACAGAGCCAAGAGTAAATCTTGAGCGTCACTGTGTATGGCCCAAAAAACAACAACAACAACAACAGCAACAAAAACAACAAAACACCAATTCCCCCCAAAACTTAACTTGTAAATTTGTCTTATTGTATACATTTGTATATACTCTTTTGTATAATACACATATACATATCCATACACATTTTATATGTTGTAATACATTTATGTGTGTACATTTGTCTTCATGTGCTTTATATAATTATGAAGAACTATGAAAATAATAGCTATTTTTAAATATTTAGGACAGAATGAACTCAGTCTGTGTTTTTCCTACTCTTAAAAGAAAGTTTCATTATAGGACTGGAAATTGAGCCCAGCATTGGAGATGTAGTCTTTACTAAAACTAGAGAAAAAGTGATCTCAACGGTTATTATTTATTTACACATTTATTTACATTATCCATTTACATATTATGTACATATTTTTTTCATCACACCCACTCAACAAATATTCACTAAGCAACTAGAATGTAATGCATTACTCTAACCATTATTTTAATGAAATTTATATGTTACCACAGGTTTAAAGCTTATATTTATTATATTACACAAGTTATAGTAAATGAAGACAAAATAAAAGGATGTCAAATATATTTTATACTGTTTCTTTCTGAATTCTTAATTGTGTTTTATATTTTTGTCTTTGAATATTTTCTTTTTTATACAAAAGAATCATCCAACACTATATACATTGTCAGTGTTGTGTAATGATTCCTAAAAGTTATAATCTGAGACATTAGTGTGCATTAAAAATACTATTTATTCAATTTTTTTCTTTAGGTAATTAGGAATGAGAAAGCCCATTGCATTTGAAAACCAATTGATGGGCCTTAATATTTAGAAACTGTTTCTGGATCAATTCTTAGTGGAATAACACTTCCAAGTGAGAAATGAAATCTTTCTACAGACTTCTGTTTGTACTTCTCATGTTAGTACTAGAAAAGGCACTATATTTAAGGACATTGTTATTTAATCTTTCTAATAACTATGAAGTATGGCTATTGTTTCATTTTCACAAATGAAAAAGCTGGAGATTAGTGAAGTTAAATGATTAGTTAAGTAAACAGACCCAGATTGCAGCCCTGCTCACTTTTAATTCTAAGACTGCCAAATTATTTTGTAACAGCTTACTTACTATTATAAATGAAATTAAAAATTTTATTATTATTTTTTGTTTTGGTTTTTGGGTCACACCTGGCAGTGCTCAGGGGTTACTCCTGGCTCCATGCTCAGAAATTGCTCCTGGCAGGCACCGGGGACCATATGGGGAACCGGAGGATCAAACCACGGTCCGTCCTAGGTTAGCGCAGGCACCTTACCTCCAGCGCCACCGCCCGGCCCCGAAATTAAAAATTTTTAGACTAATCTTCTGGGAACCATATTTATTTCTTCTTGCTCTGGTTCTTTACAAAAAGGAATAATACATAAATAGTAGATACAAAGGTTGCAATGAGAAACCTATAAGTTATTCCTCTGTAACCATGGGTTTCTTTTTTTTTTGGTTTTTGGGCCACACCCGGTGACGCTCAGGGGTTGTTACTCCTGGCAATGCGCTCAGAAGTAGCTCCTGGCTTGGGGGACCATATGGGAAACCAGGGGATCGAACAGTGGCCCGTCCTAGGTTAGCCAGGCAAGGCAGGCACCTTACCTCCAGCGCCACCGCCCGGCCCCGACAATGGGTTTCTTATTGTTGATTTTGTTTTTAAATAACAAATACATAAGTATAATACATTTACACCAACTCTAGTATCCTCTTATCCTAAATAGAAGCAACCACAGAATCTAATTTCTGATTATTCTCATAGCAGACATGGATTGATTTGTTTTTAGTGACATTTGAACATCAGATTCCTTCTAATTTAAAAATAGTCAGATCTGACCCCGATTTGGCATTCAAAAAGGGTCAGGCTAGATGATTGGTTCCATACACAGGTGAGACATTCAGTAAAGAGAACACAGATAGGATTGCTTCATTTTATGATGATTTTTTTTTCTATTCTAGTCACATGGATAGTTAAGTGTTGAAAAGAATTTAAGTATAGGTCTGTGTCCCTCATCTTGCCTTCCAGCTAAGTGCAAGTGACTTGGAATTTGAGAATGTGAAGAATTGAAATACACTTTTTTTTTATTTAGAGAAAAATGTAAAGAATGTTTGTGAAGCTTCCAATATCTCACATATAGTTTTCTTTATTAGTAATTGGTTTCTCCACAATTACATTACTTTTTGTCTCTTCTCAGACTAGTTTTTTGGAAGGAAGTCACTCATTGTGATTAGCCCACACTTAAGGATATATTGACTACTTTCTTGAGAGTGGTGTATCTTCTCTTAGTATTTAAAATACTTCTGTATGACATTTTTCCCTCTTCACTCATTATAAAATTGGTTTTATTTGTTTGTTTATTTTTATTTATTTATTTAGTCACACCTGGCAGCACTCAGGTGTTACTCTTGTCTCTATGCTCAGAAATCGCTCCTGGCAGGCTCAGGGGAGGTTATGGAATGCTGGGATTCAAACCACCATCCTTCTGCATACAAGGCAAACGCGCTACATCCATGCTATCTCTCCGGTCCCGGTTTTATTTTTATATAAGCACAACTAATAGATATTTTATGTATATCTATTTGCCACTGGAAAGTTTTAATTGGCTCATGACTCTTTGATTGTCCCTAATTGTTGCATGTGCTTTTTTTATTTAATCTTTTTTTGTCCTTATTATCTGCCACTCCTAGACACATAAGACTTGCTGTGGCATTTTCTACTATTTTCTTAGAATTAGTTATTTCTTAACCAGGCAGTCCTTTTATTAGAAAAGGGTATTTGAAATTTAGATCTGGGTATCATATTCAGTAAAAGGTTTTTTTATAGTCAAATACTTAGTAAAATATAAACTTTCATTTATTCAGATAGTCCTGAATTAGGTTAATTCAATAACATATTTCTTAACAATTTTAGACTATATAATTTACTTGACTGAATTGGATAATTAGAATTTAAAGGGAAACTTCTAAGGAATATTAATTTATTACTCTTTCTGTTAAATAAAACTGGGGACTAAGAAATAGTGCAGCAGATAGGGTGCTTGCCTTGCATCTGGTGAATCTGTTTTCAATCTCCAGCACCCCATATATTCCCCAAATAAAGATCACGCCAATCAGATGTGATCCCTGTACGCAAAACCAGGAGTAAGCCTTGAGCACATCTGGGCATGCCTCTCCCCAATAAATAAAACACACATATCCTTGACTATATCTTGATGTACTTTTATAATGTCCTTGATCAGAACCTGAGGCAAAACTTCAAAACATAGTAATATGAAACAGGTTAGGATTAACTTTTAAATACTGTTTAGATTTTATGTTCCATTAGGAAAATGATTAACTATAAATATGTGAAAGAAACTTAATTCATATTTAAGTAAAGTGAAATACTTATTTTGGGCATTGTTAAGCATTTTAAATTATTGTCCAGCAGAGAATAAGGAGAATAATACTACTGGATAGCAAAATTATTACAAATGAAAAAGTCATGTGGTCTTAAATATATTATTCCACAGGAATGGTTTTTGTGACATATCTGATTTCACTAATTATAGAATTGAGATTTTCTTAATTTTGAATACTTGCAGGTAAATCAGACAACTTTTATATGGGTGGGGTATAGGGCTTAAGGAATTTACTTGAGTTTTTGGTTTCTTTTGTTGTATTGTTGAACGTTTTTGTGAGCTTGTTTTATTTTTTTCATCCTGCTTTGCTAGGCACATATTCTTTTTCATTCTTTAGAATTACCATTTCAGTAAACAGGTTGAGTTTCTAAAGCTGGTTCACAAACCAGGTCAGTAGAGTTACAGGATCTAATCAGTTAATACATAAAGCAGCATATGTGTATAAAAAACGTTTTCTAAGACAACTAATTATTTTTCTCTAAGCTATAGTCAGCAGTAGTTATCCTGATCTTTTATATTTCAATTATCTCTAAGTTGAACTATAAATAGTCTTTTAAATAAATAGAAAAATGTCATTATGCTGATAGTGTACAGTTGCAATTAGCAAGAATAACACTAATGAGGAAAAAAATCAGGCCAGTAAAACTGAAGCAAAGGTAAATGAAATTGTCTCTAATGAACAAGTAAACAGAACTCAATACACAGTAAAACCAACCTAGAGATGCTTAGAGGAGCACTAGAATAAAAATTACTGGAAAACCTTGAGAAGAATGGAGCTGAGTGAGAAATAACAATAATAATGTAACAATAGCAATATTTTGATAATGGTGATAGCGTTGCTCTATCGAAGGCACTAGTAAGAGCAAAGCTAGCCAGTCTTTCTGGGGAGGATGTGAGAAAGGAGAATTTTTTTTGGTGACCAGTGGAAGTTGTGAAGATAAAGGAAAAACTGAGGAAAACTGGTCAGGGATGTGATGGAGAGAAACTTAAATGTATTAAGTGCTCGTTTGTGCTTGATGTACTATATTATTTCTTACATCAATTCTTTTATATATTATGACCTTTAATTCTTCATCAATTCTTTGAGGGAAGATATATTTCTAGTATAGTTCCTTTTATAGTTGAAGGAAATGAAGGACAAAGGGTGTTGAGAATATGCTTAAAAACGATACAATTAGTTGGAGTTATCTCACATCTAGGTTTAAGAATCTGAATTTTAAATTTCAAAGTAGTTTGAGGGATCAGTATAGACAAAATAGTCATTTAGTTTCGAATATTTGTAGACTTCTAGTGCTTGGACAGCCATTGATTCTGTTTTGAAGGTTCTGGTTGAAAATAGTTTTTAAATAATAGTTTATGGGATTAAATAGTTTTAGTGTAATTAAAGAACAGCCACTATTTTTGAGAGTGCCTTAATGATTGCACAGTGGTAGGGCATTTGCCTTGTCTACATGCGAACCAGGCCCAACCCAGGTTTGATTCCCAGCATCTCATATGGTTTCCTGAACCTGCCAGAATCGATTTCTGAGTGCAGAGACAGGAGTAACCCCTGAGCTCCACTGGGTGTGGCCCAACCCCCCAAAAAACCCACAACAAAAGAATTAGACACTGGTTTAAAGGAAGAAATCAGTGGTTTTGGTCCATTAAAATCCCATTATTATTTATTTTTAAATATTCAGGATTCCTACAAACTACAGGGTGATTTTTGGCATTATATTTTATTGGGGGTGGAATTTTAGGAGCAACTAAGATTATGGTAAATTGGATGTTAGTATTTGTGAATGGAAAAGGAGAGTAAGGAAAACCATTGTGAATAGTAAGGATGCAATATTTTTAAAATGGTGTGTTTTTGTTTGAGTAAATCATGAGCATATTAACTATATATCTGTAGTTCTTGAAGTTAAGTAGAGTAAGTAGGAAAAGTGCATGTTTTAATTTTGCTTTAATGCTGACCACATCTCTAGGCTGGATATTTTTTAATAAAAATGCTTTTGTGGTTCCTTGTCTTCCCATTAGTTCATAGTTGAGAGCTCTGTTAAGTTGTCTATGAGACGGAGTGTATTAGGCTTGACTGATTAAAATTGTTCCTGAGAGATTAAGTAGACAGGGGACTTTTAATATAATTAAAAAAGCACTGTTGGCCATTATAAAAATTAAGTTTCAGAGATTTTTAAATTTATATCCACCTGTAGGGAAGCATGTTTATGTATGTAACTAGAGTCCAGGTTTTTCATGAAGCCTTCTTATTTAATTTATACATCCTATCCCTTCATTTTATCGATATCCTATTCTCATACAAGAAACAAGAAATACTGAGAACAAAAAGAACTTGAACTGAATCAAATATTTCCCTTGAAATATCACCCTATGTGATATATGTTAAACAGTTATTTCTTTATATAAACCATTTTTTTGTAGAAAAAGCAGTACATGACAGAGTTGAAGATATAAACAGAAAAGATAAAAACAAGACATATAGCCTGTATTTTCAGGCTAATCTCTGAAAAATTGCACCATCCTTTGGAAAATAGTCTCCTTTTATTGAATGGGCATCTTAGCCCCAATTTTTATTTTTTTTATCTTTTTCATTTTGAAATCTCGCATTGTTCTTTGTTGGTTCCTGAAATCATTCAGTTATTATCTCCATCTTACTATCATGTTTCGGAAAGAAATGATTACACTTAATGTGATTTAAATTAGATTCCTTTTTGTCCTTTTAAAGAAAAGTCCATGCTATAGATTGTTTCAGTACTTTATAGAGCACTTCAGATATTTTTAATGTGTTTTTTAAAAATACATTTTAGTTCATCTTCAGAAAGGAACCCTTCCCAACATAAATCAAATGTTATTGTCATAATCAGGTGGAATTTTAGAAGAAAAGAACCACAGTGTGAACTCTTTCCTTTACCTACATGTATAAAACATTTTTGTTTCACAAACTAAAGACTTCTTAACTCGTGAACATTTCTGTAGGAAAGGCATTTTTTTTAATCAGTAAGTAATGTTTTGTTTCCACCCAGATTACTTTAGAACATTTCTCATGTAATTAAAATAATTTTTCCATTAGTTGAGTGGTTCTCAAAGCTTTTTTAAGTTTTATTGTATTTTTTATGAAAAAATTTAGTTGTAGCCCAAATTTAATATTGAAAAACCCCAACATTCAAACTATTTGCTAGCTTTGTCCAAGAACAGTTAAAACCCCACCAAATCAAAATAATCATAAATTATCCTAGTTACATATTAAAACTTATTTTAGTAATCTAATTAAACTTACATTGTCCAGGTATAAAATATTTTTAAAATCTTAAAGAACTGATGAAGAATGGGAGTGAAATTCTAGATAGTGGGAGTTTTCTTGATTTCTTACATAATCTGCAGGCGGAGAGCACTGAACCAGGTAACATCTTGAAGTGGTAAAATCTGTGAATAGTTTTATTTGTGGGAGGAGGTTACAAAAAGGCTATTCTTCAGGCTGGCTTCTTGACAATTAGAGTAATGAAATTCTCTAGTTTCAATCTATGGTGTCTAAATTATCTGTTAGTTGTGATTAAGTAGCCCGTTTTTCTATGACTATCCAATTAGACTAGATAAAATAGTAGTTTCTAATATAACATAATTTAGGATGAAATCATATGGAATTAATGTTCCCATACTTTTGCATAATTGTGACAATGATTTATTAATCAGTAAGATTTATTTTATATGCCAGGAAAAAGGGAAAATATTTTTCCTATTGTTTAATTCTGGATACTTGTGAAATACGTTCATATAATAGGTGACTCATCTACTTGTTCTTTATCCATCCATTTAGTCAATGTTCTTTGAGTTTTTTACATATAGCAAGTGTTGGGCTTTGTGCTGGTGCCAAAGTGCTGCATACGTTTTTGAGATTTTTATTTTGTAGGAACAAAATCCACCAATAATAATTGTCTATAGTAATTGCATATAATGAGAAGAATTGTGCACATATTACAGAAAGTGAATCTAATTGCTAGAAAGTTGAATACTTTAGAAGAGGAGAAAAGTTTTTAGAGTTAGGAACATTGAAGGTTTATTCCCTTTAACTAAAAGAAAGTAGAGCAAAATGTGAAGATTCAAGTAGACATGCCTGTCCCTTAGCAGGTACTAATAATTTACTTCAGATTGCTGTTACAACTGAACAGTAATGGAATTATCAAAAAAAAAAAAGACTTCATTAAAAGAAAATTTGTGAAAATTGTTATATCACAATGGAGTCTTTATGTCATTGTCTGAAGGTTTAATATGCTGTGTATAGCTAGTTAAGTATCCTGTTATTGATTTTGTATGTTGGGGTTAGGTGGATTCTATGATTATTGTACATCTAATTTGGTATATTCCTACTGTAATTTTAGTATTTAAACTGTGGATCAGGGGTCTCAAACTTGCGGCCCTCTGTAAAACATTTTGTGGCCATGCCCTAGAGGAATCTTTTTTTTTTTTTTCCGTTTTGTTTTGTTTTAGTTGTTTGGGTCACACCCCTGCAATGTTCAAGGCTTACTACTGACTTTGCACTCAAGGATCACCCCGATTTTGCCTCCTGCGGCCCCCAGGTAAATTGAGTTTGAGACCCCTGCCTGAGTGTGGATGTCTTGTTTGGGTATGTATATGGTCATGATGTCCAGAAAGTCAAGGATCTGCTGTTTTGGAAAATAAATTGGGTAGCATTATAGGAATTTTTGTTTTGTTTTGATTTTGGTTACACCTGGTGACGCTCAGGGGTTACTCCTGGCTATGTGCTCAGAAATAGCTCCTGGCTCTGGGGGGCGTATAGGATGCTGGAGGAATCTAACCAAGGTCCATCCTGGGTCAGCTGCATGCAAGGCAAACATCCTACCGCTGTGCTATCACTCCGGTCCCGCATTATGGGAAATTTATAGTGAAGAAAAAGAGTGCGTGGAATGAGCATCAGATGATTGTTCTTCAGTGCACTGGTTTGATTCTTGCTTTTGGGTTCTCTAATCTGTAGAGTACTTTTGCTTTCTTCAGTTTAAGATTTTCAATAGTAAATGGAGATAATTGTTGTCTTCTAGTCTTGTTAAGTTCTCAAGTTCTAAATCCATTCATATATATATGAATATATATTCAGTAAAATATATCTAGTAAATATATGTTCAGTAAATAGTAGCTATAATTGTTATTGAATTCCTATTTAGAATTACTTAGAAAATATAGCTGTGCATTTTTCTTTTAAGAAGTTCTTATGACATTCTGTAAAAAGCAAGATATGGTACAGATTTTCCAATTATGTTTATCTTTGAAGCCTTCATTTCTTTCCCTGTGTGAAAGATAACCTGTTGACAATATGTTCAGATTGACAGTGTGTTCATTATCATTACTTATATATTGCCCATAACGATTACACATATTTTATATTGGTAAATTTTATAGTCTATGACTATGACTATGATTAAATATTTACTCACTCAGGTAGAAATTTATGATATTTTTAAGTAGTACATTTAAGAATTACAGGGTGAATTCTTACAGTTGCCTTGCTTTCAGCCAGCCAGGAAGTTTGATTCCTGGTATCCCATATGTTCTTCGGAGTACTGTCAGGAGTTCCCCATAGCATTTCTGGGTCTGGCTTGAAAACAATAAAAGAATCAGGAAATACTGTTTCAAGTGTGAATTCTTTGGCATCTCACTTAGCCAATTGATAATTTGAATTTTTGTTTAAACTTTTTTTTTTGTGACAGAGAACTTTACCTTAAAAAGTCTATGCATGTTTGGACAGCTTGAATTTCTTGGAATGTTTTTCTATGTGAGGTTGAGTAGCTGAATCAACTCACTTTTAATTTCTTATTTGTTGGTACTAGTACTCTTTAGAGCACATAGACAAAATTTAATCAGTCTTTTGCATTCTTTTTTTTTTTTTATTATTATTTTGGGCAACACCTGCCAGTGTTCAGGGTTTATTCTTGGTTCTGTTTGCAGAGATCATTCCTTGCTGAGTTCTAGAGACAGTGGGTGGTGCCGGGGATCAAACCCTGGTTGGCCAATTGCAAGGTAAATCCCCTATTCATTGTACTAATGCTCTAATCTTTTCTGACTTCTTGAGGTAGAATTGAGGTAGAAGCTAAGAACTGATTTGGCACTTTTTTCTGCTTTTCTGTAGATTTTTTTGTGTTACAGATTTATTTACGACATCAGTGGAGTTTCACAAATTTTGATACATTTGGTGTGTTTTCATATTCATTTAAATTATTTTTGAATTCCACTTTTGGTTTATTTTAAAAAGATTTCACTTAGTTTCTCTGAACCTTGATCAACTTTTCATTTAAGTGTTTTATTTCTAAAATATTTGGGAGTCATCCAGAGATCATCTTACTGTTTTCTAATTTTGTCAATTGGGAGCAGAGAACATACTTTACATGATCTGAATCCTTTTAAATTGAAGACTTGCTTTAATGCTGAAATACAGAATACCGTGGCTTCTAACATGTTCTGTAAATTAGGTGAGAGCATAAACATTTAAGATTAATATACACTCTGTAAATTGATAACTTTATTATAATGGAATTACCTTTTTATCTTTAGTAATAGTTATGTTATTGACTTTAAAAATATTATAATTTATGTGACTTAAGTATAATACTGTACTTTCATTATTACCAAAGTGCACCAACCTTCCATAACTATTCGTATGTCACTTCTAGTTCATTTCTTCCTCGAACCCTCTTCATCCTTTCTCCTGTTATTTGTGATACCAGTTTTTTTTGCCTTTTTTTTTTGCCCACACCCAGTGACGCTCAGAAATAAATGTAACCATGTTATGTCACCATGGCAAAATCAAATTTCTAATGTTCTCCCATGTTTTATTTGAAAAGTAGGATTCATAGGACTGATTTTATTAAATAAAACTTTTGCTAGTAGCTGGAGAGATGGCATGGAGGTAAGGCGTTTACTTTGCATGCAGAAGGACGGTCGTTCAAATCCCGGCATCCCATATGGTCCCCTGAGCCTCTTGTCAGGAGTGATTTCTGAGTGTAGAGCCAGGAGTAACCCCTGAGCACTGCTGGGTGTGACCCAAAAAACAAAACCAAAACCAAATAAAACAAAGTTTTGGTAATTGAAAATTTTTTTCCTTAATACTTTGATGGTAACAGAAATAAATATAGTTGGTATTAAGTAACCATTTCTTAGGATAAACTATTGGCCTCTCTGCTCCTTCTGAATAAGGAATTTGACACACCTTGAGCATGGAGTTCTTATTCATGAGGACATATTGAAATTGTCTTTAAGAAATGAACTTAAATTCTTGATTTATCAGTATTAATTTATTTGAATCAAGATTATTTACTTTTACTTTTGGAGAGTAAAAGGAAACAGGAAAACATTACTTTCTGTTTTATTCTACCCATTCTTTTCCAAGTAAAAGGATTAATGAATATATTATTTTAAAACTAGAGAAACATTTTCCTATTTGAAAATAAATCTAATATGTCATCTATCATAGATTCTATGCATACAGTGGGGAGGAAGTTTGCTTTTCATACATCCAATCCAGGTTTGATCCTCAGCATTCCATATGGACCACTGAGCACAGAGCCAGAAGTACCGTATATGCTCGAGTATAAGCTGACTCCCCCCATTTTTACCCTAAAAACTGGGAAAACTGGGGCTGGAGAGATAGCATGGAGGCAAGGTGTTTGCCTTTCATGTAGAAGGTCGGTGGTTCGAATCTGGGCATCCTATAAGGTCCCCAAAGCCTTCCAGGAGCAATTTCTGAGCGTAGAGCCAGGAGTAACCCCTGAGTGCTGCTGGGTGTGACCCAAGTGGAAAATGCAGCAGCCACTGGTAAATTTCAAAAATAAAAATATATGCTCAAAACAATTACAATAAATGAGGAATCAGCAGGTTAAATGTTTTCAATATTTGTTGTTAAACTAAACTTGTAAACTAGCAACAGTAACTTTGAAACTTTGAATAAAGCACAGAAAACCATAGCTTAACAGGTAATCAAGCTAAATCATAAAGGTTAGAATTCTTCAAAACTGGATTCCTCCTCCTCATCTGTATGTCTAGTCAGAGCTTCAGCTCTATCTGATGTGAGGGTATCAGCATATTTGAGTTTGCAGATATCATCATCACTGCTATTGGTCTCATACAAAGCACAGAATATTTGTGGGTTAAATAGTTCAGTGGTATCCAGTTCAGTTTAGCTGTGACTCTTCAGCTTAGCTGCGACTTGTGGACTGAGCTGAAGCAGTGCCTCCTCCAGCAGACGACAGAAGACAGCTGGAGACTTTGTGTATGATCCATGTATAAGCTGAGTTTGGGTTTTTGGCACAAATTTTGTGCCTGGAAAAACTCGGCTTATACTAGACTATATACAGTAATCCTTTACCGTTAATCCAAGTGTGACCAAAACTATAAACAAGTTACACATAGATAAATTATTAGATGTTCTTGTAATTTTTGTGGAGAAGTGAAATATATGAAGATAGAAAGAGATGTGGAACATGAATTATGTTTATTATACAACATCCATGTAATAAATCAGAATATGTTTTAAATCCTATAGCAAGGTATTAGATAGATTTGTGTGGGGGTTCCCAAGAGGCCTGTATTTCAAGTAGCTTTATTTACTTGGCCTAAAACTGAAGAAGGAAACTTAAAGTTTTCCCTTGCCCAAAGTTGCCTTTTTACTAGAAGCACTTTTTGATATAGCTTTGCCATAGGGGATTTTTAATTGTTTAGCCATAGTTTGCAGAGGATATGTATATCATCATATTTTTCTTCATTTTGTTTTCTTTCTCTCCCTTAACAGTTAAGAGAAGCAGAATGTGGCACATCCCTATTACATACAGGTGTTTTCTGCCTTGTTTACTTCAGACAGTTTAGTGTCTACAGTGGTAGTACTGATGATTTCTAAGCTGATGAGTGGATGCCAAAAACTAAGTCTCTTGAGTACAGTGAAGCCTATAGTCTAGTTTCCATGAATATTAGGGCACTCTGCCAACCAGAGCTGGCTTAGTTCTGCAAGCAGGAGCCCTTTGCAGAAGGATTCATGGTAATTAACCAATTCAAAGTGCAATATTTTCCTTTCATTAATTTGGCAGAAAACAACTGAATATCTACAGCAAGAATGTTTTTTGACATTTTCATTTGCTGCTTAGAAAATAATGGATAGTTTGAATTGTGCTATAAAAGAAAACTGTTAGGATTTTGTCATTTTCATTCTAACTCTCTTAACACAGATGTAGATTACTCAATTAGCACTTTAAAACTATGTAAAAATTATTGGCTGTAGGAGTGATCAGAATTACATGGTATTTTGAGATGATTGGCTCATAGGAGATATTTAGATATTTTGTTGGATTATAACCATTGATTTTTCATCTTTTTGTGCTTGAGTAAAAATTCTATCTGGGTCTGATAGTTTAAACTGCACGAGTTCTAATTTAGATATTGCGTAGAATATGTCTTTTCATACATTTCTATTTGGTTAGATATTTATATCAATAAATAGTCTTTCATTTTAAAAATGTATTTAGATTAATCAGTAGAATAAAGGATTTTGGATATTTTTGGAATTAACTGCAATGATGGCAGTTTTTTTCCTTGAGGAATTACAGAATTCTTTATTTGTTTTAATATTAATAAGTCCTACGTTACTTGGTGTCATGTATCTTTTCCCTGAAAATGCAGTCTAATTAATAACAATCATAAGCTCTATTTATTAAAAATTTGGTTTTTTCCTCAATTTAATACTTCGCCTTTCTGTGATTTTGAAACTTTATGCTTCTATACTGTTTTAAAGTAGTAAACATTTTTAAAATACCGTATTATATATAATTATATGTGCAAAAAGGTCATATATACATAAATGATTTTATATATAAACATATTTACATATTTACACAAAAATGCATATGTGCATATCTATATATATCTATAGTTTGGGGACCACATTCATAGGCCTTCTTGGCACTATTCCTGGTTTTGTGCTTGGTGTTCATATGTTCACTCTCCAATGCTGGGGAAAACACGCCGAACCAGTGATTGTACCTCCATGCAAATTATGTGCTCAGCCCATTGAACATGTCTAGGGTCCCCTTTCACATTCAACTATCAAAAATCCATTTAAATTTATGAAAAACTAAAATTTGAATAGATACTGAACTACTCATGGCCCAGGGAACATCTTGGTTTTATGAAGAAATAAAACTTGCCAACAGAAATCTAAGTAGAATTTTCTTCATTTTAACGCTTGCATATATCTATATGATGATTCTTCTTTCATATTTTTATACATTTACTTTGAGGGTCACATGATTAAATAGTTGCGGCTACTAACCCTAAGTCATCAGAGTGGCTATTCTAGTCCAAGATCTTAATTCTAAAAGTCTCTTGAGAGCGATTAAATTGTCTTGAGATCAAATCCACTTTTGATCTGATCAGGTGTTGCTGAGAGGGTAGTATTACAAATTAACAAAAAGGTGTCTGTGTGTGTCAGTTAATTAGGACTTTTGACTTAACAACTAAACTGAATTGTGTGGAGTTGGAGCGATAGTACAGAGGACAAGGCATATGCCTGTCCCGTTTTGGATCCCCAGCATTCTATAAGGTCAATAATCTCTGCCAGGAGTATTTATTAAGTGTACATTGAAGAGTAACCCCTGAGCATTGCCAAGTCTGGTTCAGAAACGAATAAATCAAAAAAATAAAAATTATTTAAAGTATAGAAAATCCCCCATTGAACATTATTACTTACCTTTTCAGTCTCTATGATATGCATGTATATGTATTATACATATTAATCACTACATATACTATATGTATTTATGTACAAATTATGTATGTTTCGATGAATAAACACTCTACATTTCTGATTTAAAAATGAATTCAATGTCATGAAGAAAAGAGATCTAAGGAGATCCAGTGTTTATCTCCTAGAATGTTGTTTATTCATTTTGCATGCAGCTTCAGTTCAGAAAAATCTAATTTTTGTGCACTAAGCATTACATTTTCTTTTAAGATTTTTTTTTTGAGTATTAACACATTTCATTCACTGCATTGAAACTTTACTTGCATATGGCTGGTCCAGTTTAATTCCCAGCACCACATATATTCCCCCAAAACTGTCAGAAATGATTCCTGAACACAGGAGTAAGTCCTGAGCACAGTAGAGTATGTCTTAAAAACAAAGAGAAAATTACATGGCTACTACAAACATACAATTCCTGTTGTTATAAGGAATATATTCTGTTTTGCAGCCCTGAGTGATAAATAAATTAAAAGATTCCTTAAAAGTGATAGTGGCACCCCACATTAGCTAAGAAATCTCAATGATTAGATAATCTTCATTCTGATAATGAACTCTGCGTTGAAATCTTTTGCTTAGAATTTGTGACTTTGTAAGCTTCTGCACAGAACTGAGGATTTTGGACAGAAAGCAACACTAAGTGCTTTTGAAATAGAAGTGCATCTATGTATTGTAGACAACAAATATAAAGCAGATGTGAAGCATCCAAGAAAATAGCTCTATTACTGAGTAATTAAAGAGATGTTTAACTACCCTGAATACTATCCTATCAATATTATTCGATTAATTTATAAGTGAATTCACTTTAGACAAGCAAAAATAAAGCAACAGACGAAAAAGATTTAGGTATGTCATTTATGCCTTTAAGAATGTAAAAGGAAGGTTCTTCACAGCTTAAATTAAAGAATAAAACTTTGTAAGAGGTTGAGATTCCCTAAAAATATGAAAGTAAGTGCAGATATGTACATGTACACATTTCTGAAATATTTAAAACTTTATTTTATCAATATTTGTAATTATTCTTCTGAATATAGAAGTATAGGCTAGGGCAGTATTAAAACAAAACAAAAGGTACATACATCCATGCTCAATGAGTATCTCAGCAATGTTATGTCTCTAAGAATGTTTTGAATTAGCAAATTAGCATAGTAAGAATTTAACTTAGTAATCCATGCTTTGCTAAGAACCTGCTTTTGTGGGGTTGTATCTTGCATTTAATGTATAAAAATACTGTTCCCACTTTTAAAGTTTTATCTTCCCTCTTCTCCTTTTCTTTTTCTTTTTCTTCTTCCCTGTTGCCATAACAGGGAGTTGCACACATATCTGTGGCACACACACTTTGGTTGCCCTTCTCTCCAAGGGTCATACACTTCAGTTGTATTCATACACACTTGGCACACTGTTATGGATCCAGAAATCTCAAATTACACTACTACTGGGATCATAACTCAACCTATGAATTAGTTGTAGGGATAAACTCAGCCTCAAGCCAGTATGGTTGTCAGGCACACTATATGGAACTTCTGAAATTTATCATGCTTATTTTCACAAAGAAGAGTAAAAGTAGTGTGAGTATTCTGCTCCTTTGCTTGCACTATCATTTATGAAAAAGTAAATTATTGGAGGGAGGATTTTTTTTTTGCCCCCACTTGAGGAAGGTTTTTATAAATAAATTTAAAGCATCTTCATTCCATTTTTGAAAAATACAAAACTTGTCATACTTTTAAATTGTTCCATCAGTAGCACATAGTTTTAAATATCTAGTATTGGTAAAATTATATTCAGATTTGTAAATTACTCAGATTAAAGGTAAAGGATAAGACAATAAATATTAATTAAAAACACAGGAAAAACAGGATATTTAAAATTATGTGAAAAAAGAATGTAAACAAGAGCTTCTGTTAATGGCTTGAATGGAGTAATAGATGACTGCTTTAACTCTATAAGCCTGAGGGTAGGTAACTTTTCTTAGATCCTGGAAAGCCAGCCAGTGCAGCATTATGATTATTGAGAGAATTTGAACTCATGAGAAGAGCCCCAAGTAGCCCTGATCCTCTGCATAATTTGAAATAACTCCCTGTAATCAGGTCAAAATGGTACCTCTGATTAGAGATCAGAATTGGGGACTATTGAAGCAGCTGAAGTCTAGGAAGGCTCAGTAAAAAAAGACAGATTTATAAAAATATATTTATATAAAGATTTTTTTTTTTGGTTTTTAGACCACACCCATTGATGCTTAGGGGTTACTCATGGCTATGCACTCAGAAATCACTCCTGGCTTGGGGGACCATATGGACGCAGGGGGATCGAACCGAGGTCTGTCCTAGGCTAGTGCGTGCAAGGCAGAAACCTTATCCTTTGCTGCCACTTTCTGGCCCCTATTTATATAAAGATTTTTATAAATAAATTGAGGTCTAGAGTTCTCTATGAGAGTTCCTCATGATTCTTAGCTGACTAAAAAAAATTTTTTTTGTATTTTTGGCTCACATAGCAACCTTCAGTGTTGTTGCCTCTGAATTCAGAAATTACTCCTGGCAGGCTTGGGGACCATATGAGATGCCAGGGATTGAACCAGGGCTGTGCAAGATCAACACCTTCCATATTCATGTGTTATTGCTCTGGCCCAGATGAAACTCATTTTATGTCTAATGAAATTTTATGAGTTTACCAAAGAATGTATACTGGTATCTGTCAAGGAAATTATATGTCAAAACTTTCTGTTGTATGCTAGGAGTAGGTAGATAGATGTTATTAGCATCTTAAGTGTCTAGCGAGAACCAAAAAGTTCACACTCTCTGGGGCCACAGCTAGAGTGCAGCAGGATAGGGCATTTGCCTTACATTTAGCTTACTTGTGTTTGATCCCTAGATCCCATATGGTCTACTGAGAACTGCCAGGAGTGATCTCTGGGCAGAGTACCAGGAACAAGCCCTGAGCACCCCTGAGTATGTCCCAAACACACAAAAAGTTAACACTTTTAATGTAAGTACTACATCCTAGAATAAATCATTCTCCAAGGTTTCCTGTAACCAGTTTACATTTAAACAATAATAAAACTATTTTATATTTTTGCCACACCTGGTGGTGCTCAGGTGTCACACTTAGTCCTGGCTCTGCACTCAGAAATTGTTCCTGGCTCAGGGGATCATATGGGATGCTGAGGATCGAACCAATGGCTTCCCTGGGTCAGCTTTATGCAAGGCAAATGCCCTGCTGCTGAGCAAACACTGGCCTCAATAAAATCAATATTTTATACTTATACTATGCACCTCTTAAAAAGAACACAAGGAGCTTGTTTGATGGATAGATGGAATTAGGGGATATCATGATGAGTGAAGTTGGTCAGAAGGAAAAAGATGAACTCTTTCATATGTGGGACAAAAAGATACACAACGAGATATCAGAGTAACAGGTTTAAAAGCAACATAATGGGAGAACTGATTGCGTTGGGGAGGTTGGAGGGTACAGTGTTTGGGGTCCTTGTGAGAGGGAAGAGAATATGGGTGTAGTGTTGCAATAGATATGCATGAAAAAATCATTAAAACATTATCAACCCAGAATCTAAATAAAATATGAAATAAAAAACTACATGGGTGATAAGGATAGAATTAAAGTGTGTATATCCCCCCCCCCTTTTATTTCTTTTGCAATGATCAAGGGATGCTTATACTTGAATGCAGTGCCGGTGATAAGGATAGAATTAAAGTGTGTGTATATCCACCCCCCTTTTTCTTTTGCAATGATCAAGGGGTGCTTATACTTGAATGCAGTGCTTGCACACTTGGTGGAGCTGCTCTCAGAGTGTCACGCAATTGTAGTGATTCTATTTTGCTGCCCACTTTAATGCTAGGATTCCCATGTCAGAATTGCTGGATTTCACTCAGCACATGTGGGGGTGTGCTAGAATGAAACCCATTTCATTTGTTTTTTAAGACCCTTTCTCTAGCTTTCCCTGAGTCCTCCAAAGATAGAAATTCATTTCTGCCAAACTAAAGGAACTTGAGGGGCCATAGCAATAGTACAGCAGGAAAGGTGTTTGCTTTCAATGCAGTTGACCCAGGATCAGTACCTTGCATTCCATATGGTTCTCTTGACTATTTTCAGGAGAAATCCTGAGTGCATAACAGAAGTAACTTATCCTTTAGCACTGACGACTGTGGTACAAAAACAAAACAAAAACTAAAGGAACTTGAGAAACACTGAACTTTTCAAAAAATCATTCCAGTAAGTCATTAACAAATCATGATATCTAGCCAGTAATTATATTGTCTGAGAGCAAAGTCAGCATTACCTTTCAGAGGAACATGGCAGAGAAGTGTCAAAGTTCTGTATACCTATATACTTGAGTATAAGCCAAGTTTTCTGGCACCGAACACTGCTTACACTCGGATCATACAGGTTATTTGATTTGTTGTGCGTGCACTGAATCAAATGCATGAAGTCTCCAGTGAACTTCTGCTGTCTGCTGGAAGGGTCGGTGCTTCAGCTTAGTTCGCAAGTTTTGGCTGAGCTGAAGAGGTAAGCAGCTGAACTAAACTGTACTGTATGCCACTGTACTATTTAACCCACAATATTCTGAGCTTTGTATGAGACTAATAGCAGTGATGATATATGCGAACTCAGTCATGATGGCAATGTCTATGCTGATACCCTCACATCAGATAGAACTGAAGCTCTATTTGGACATACAGATGATGATGATGAGGAATACAGTTTGAAGGATTTTAACCTTTGTGATTTAGCTTGATTATCTGCTAAGCTATGGTTTTCTGCACTTTAAAGTTTTAAAGTTATTGTTAGTTTACAATTTTTCTTTAGCAGTAAATTTTGAAAAACATTTAACCTACTACTAAGTTCCTCAGTTGTAATTGTTTTGGGTATATGTTTTTATTTTTTAAATTTACCAGTGGCTGCTGCATTTTCTACCTTTGCTTATACTCAAGTCACAAAGGTTTTCCAGATTTTGGGTAAAATTAAGGGGGCTGGCTTATACTTGGGTTTGCTTATATTTAAGTATACAGCATTTTGTTTACTCTCTGAAGTTTATGTAACAATGAAATTACTTAGTGACGCATTTCTAAAATGTATCCCTGATCTTAAGTGTGACATATTATAGTGTAGTGTGTCACACATGAGGACATTTTAGTTAAACTGCTTGAATATTCAGTGGTCCTTATGGAGGCAATAGGAAGATTGTCAAATGCATTCTGCCACTATTTGGAAGAATCAGTTATGTTCTGTGCAAAAATAAAAATACTATAATTCAAGGAAGGCAGGCTAATTTCCACGTTTATTTTTGTTTTATTTTTTTGGTTTTTGGGTCACAACTGGCAGTGCTCAGGAGTTACTCATGGCTCTGGGCTCAGAAATTGCTCCTGCAGGCTCAGCATCCCATATGGGATTCTGGGAATCGAAGCAGGGTTCGTCCTGTGTTGGCAGCGTGCAAGGCAAGTGCCCTTCTGCTGTACTATTGCTCCGGTCCCTAATTTCTACATTTAAAGGATATTACTTTCTAAAATAAGTCTGATCTCTACCTAAAGTTTTTTATATACTAAGTTAAATTAGGACTGATGTTCTTTCTAAGAGAATAGCTCAGTGTATAATCTGTCTTCTTATCCTTCCCTATCTTTCCGTATTTTACACTTTATCTCTATTTATAAACATATATCGACTATATCACAGAACTTATATTTATCATATGCTGTTCCATCAAATTTTGTGTGTACATTTTGTCATGTATGCAAGTTATGTAAAATGTATACAATTTTAAAGTCAGTTATGACTAAAAACAGTTCGTAGATCTTTTACATCTCATAATTTCTATTTCTGTACTGTGAATCTTGAATGCACATTTTTGAAATGAAGCTGTCAATTATGTGCTAAAATAACCAAATGATAATTTTCCTCTCCCATTTTTTGAAAAATATTTTCCTGTTAGTTTTGTTTTATAGATAGCTGTGTATATTTGGAAAATGCTCCCAATCAGAGACTATTCTGACAAAATGAAACTGAAGTAAATTTTGGGCTGGAAAGTCACTGAAGACAACTTTAATTTTAGGCTTTATTTTATTGGGGGACTGTATTTAGTGTTGCTCAGGGATAGCAATGTTAGATAGATATAGAATCCTGGCCTTCCACATACAAACTACACTCCAGCAATTTGATCTAATCTAAATATTTTAGGCTGAGAGGTATAGATTAGAAATTAAAATGTTTCTCAGAATTTCAAAGTCATGAAGCTAAGATAATTCCTCTCTTACCAGAACTTATTTTTTTCTGTATAGGTTTTTTTCCCCACAAAACATTTCTAATTGAAGAATCATTGTAATATAACATTATTTAGGTTTCAGGTAGGTGCATTATTGAAAATCATCTTGTGACTTTCCTATGGTCCTGTGATGGTTTGGTTATATATATTTTTTAGCTAGAATAAATTCTATGTAATGGTTTGGTTATATTTTTCTCTAGAATCAATTTCATGTATTAAGCTTTGTTCTCCAACCTTTTATTTTTCTGATCTTCCTATGGGGATTGTTGCACTCCTTAGGCATCTCTTTTATACTCTAAAGAAAAAGAATTTGGGTATCTCTACCAAATTCCTTCTCATTTTTGTTTTCTTCCCAAGAAGTTATTCTTTCTGGCTGTCTTTTACCTTTGAAGTGACTAATTCTCATTTACAATATTATTGATCCTAATTGATGAGTTTAAGTTCCCTGCTGGAGTTCACTTTGCAATAGTCTCTGATTGTGTTGTATTGGGGATAGAGGTGCAAAGAGGTAGAGAAAGAGAAAATGTAATAAAAGAAAAGGTGAAAAGTATGAAGGGATACTCTATATTTTATTTGTGTCTTTATAATAAAAAGGTTCTATGACTAGATTTTCCTATTAAATTAGTGATAACAGTAGTTCTTGTATCATTGAATTAATGTGATGATCAGTTAATATATATAAGTGATTAAAATGCTGTTTTAACATATGACTGTTCTGCACAATACTGAGCATGTATAGTGTTTGTCTTAAGAATTAGTCTGATTTTGCCATTTTTGTTTTTATAAAATAGACCAGAAAATTTTAGCAGTAAATATCTTTATTGAATTGTATGTCTGTTAATGTAAATGTTCCCCTTCATATATTATATATATATATTTTATATTTATATATATTTTATTTTGTTTTATATATAAATTTAAATAAATATATATAAAGATATATATTTTTCGAAGACAACTAATTAGGTTGAATCTATGCTACACATAAGCCAAATTTCATCTATGTTTTACTACGTTCTAATACAGAAATAAATATACTAGTCTTTGGGAAAAAAAAGATATATATTTTTATTTTATATATATTTTATATTAAGTTTTTTTAATAATATTTCTTTATTTTTTGTATATTGTTGACAATAATATTTTAGGTACATATTAACATAAAATCAGGGGTATTCCCATATCAAATTGTCCTCCTTCCACCTCCATTCCCATCCTACCACCCATATCCACCTCCCTCTCCCTTGGGGCTGCTAGAATAGATGGTCTCCTCTGT
>PVKC010013550.1:0-22871 GCA_004027635.1 Crocidura indochinensis | reverse complement strand
CTAGCATCAAATTATTTGTTAATTTAATTGACTTTTATGTCCATTTTTACTTTAGAAATTTCATGGATGTATTTGCTGAAGAATATGATCTATAATTTTAACTAGTATATATATTTAACTAGTATAAATATGGATAGATAGATAGATAGATAGATAGATAGATAGATAGATAGATAGATAGATAGATAGATAGATAGATTTGGGGGTAAAATCCGGCAACGCTCAGAGGTTACTCTTGGCTCTACTCTGAGAAATCGCTCCAGGCAGGCTCAGGGGACCGTATGGCATGCCAGGATTCGAACAACCATCCTTCTGCATGTAAGGCAAACACCCTACCTCCATGGTATCTATCTGGCACCTAGTATGAATATTTTTAAGAAAATTAATATTTGTTATTAAAATTACACTTAATAAAATGTATCTTTCATATTATTTGACTATATTCACTTTCCAATACGACTGAATAGTTGCATCTAGTCAGGTTGGTTTCAAGAATAATTCACGGGCCCGGGAGATAGCATGGAGGTAAGGCGTTTGCCTTTCATGCAAAAGGTCATCGGTTTGAATTCCGGTGCCCCATATGGTCCCCTGTGCCTGCCAGGAGCAATTTCTGAGCATGGAGTAACCCCTGAGCACTGCCGGGTGTGACCCCCCCCAAAAAATAATTCACAGTATCAACAAATTAATTTTAAGATTTAACATTGAGAGTAAATAATTAATTTAATCATCTTAAAATGTCAGTTGTTTTGGAACCATAGAGTTTACACATTTCCAAGTTAATGCAACATTTCCAAGTTAATGCACATTTCCAAGTTAATGCAACGTCACTCCAGGTAGTGATTGGAGGACCATATGCAATGTCAGGGATTAAATTAGGGTAGACCAAAGGTAATGAAAGCTTTGTACCTCCTGCACTCTCTCTGAACCCATAATCACATTTTTGAAGAAAGAAAGTTCTTCATGTCCAATTAAATGCCATTTATTGCTACTTGTGTGCATGTGAATAGAGAATATATATGCATGTACACATATAAATTACATATAAATAAACAAGCAACAAAAGGAGGACAAAATACATTCAGTTTGAAGCAATCTATTCATTAAAAAACCCATACTTCCACTTTTTTCCACCTTTTTTATTAATATAGAATAAAGCTAGCATACTATCTAAAAAATTCATTTGACTATGATCTTGGATAAATAGCATGGCACTTTTATAGCCAGTCTAGTGGGAATATATTTACAAATGCAGTGTTTCCCAAAGAAACTATTACATATTTATTTGTGGTTTTGTCAGCAGATTTTCAACTGTCTATTATTTGACTTCAATAAATAAATAATAGTATTATTCCCTGCTTCATAGAATTCATAGGAGATTTACGAATCCTTTTCAAGGTTTTTGTAAAGAATTAGACTTTCTTCTAAAACAAGAGTTCCAGTTCAGTGAATCTTTGTAATATAGAACAGCAAGTGCATATATTATGTTGTCATCTTTTAGTATCTGAATATTAAAAATAAGTAAATTAAACTGCAAATATTATCAAATAAAATATTTAGATAGGATTAACTTGTCTTAAGTGATTTTCCCATATAAGTAGAAAAATCATTTTTCATAAAATAGTCAGATATGAGTGATTAAATAATACAAACTAATCACTCCGTGGAATAGGGAGTATCAAATATATCATTACAGTTTTTGCTTATATATGAGTAAATGAAATATACTGATCAAACTGCAATCAATATTCTAGATGAGCAAACACAAAGAGCTTATTAAATACCAAAAATTAAAAATAAATAGTTCAAATATATAGGTACTACTTATTTTACAGTTTATTTTTCAGCTAGGTACATCTTCAACTAAAAACATTAGATAAAAGGGTTAAGAAGTTAATTTTTTCCCTGTGTTTACACTTCTTCAATATTAGATCTATTTAAAAACAAAACAAAAATGAGCTTTAATGCCGAACAGAAGATTATTCAATTTGTATTAAAGACTTTTTCTGGACTTTTTTTACTATTATAAAGAGAATTGACTGAAAATTAACAATTTAAGTATCTTCTCTATACTACCTTAGCAAATTGTTACATTTTTGTTTTGTTTTAGAAGAGCTTCATCTTGATGACATCCATTTGGAATAATAATTCAAAGAATTAAGTGTCGTAAGTATGTTGTCCTTAGTTGCCACAAGAAAAGAAAATGCATCTATCTTGAGATTAAGCAAAGAAACGATAACAATGCATTCAAGACTACTAAAGGGGCTTGAAAGATAAAACAGGAGTTATCATGTTGCTTAAAACTCAGCTAAGCAGGTTAGATCTTCTTCTATTCTATGGTCCCCTAAGAGTGGCCAGGAGTAGAACCAGGAGTAAGTCCCAATTGCAGCCTGTTCCAGGCCCCAAACAAAGAAACAAACCAAAAGTAAATGCTTTTTAAATTGAATGGAAACAAAAAATGGTTAGATCTAAATACCCAAACAAAAGTCAAGGACAATAGAATCAAGAGACGAAACTATAACAATCTATACACAAAAAGGACCTGTTACACTAGCAGTCCAGAGGGTTAAGAGTGGAGGTATGGGATGCATGCTGGGAACAGGGTTGGAGGAAGGAGGACACTGGTGGTGGTAATGACCCGAATTCACTGTCACTATGTACCATAAATATTACTATGAAAGACTTGTAATTCACATTGGAATCCATAAAAATATAAATAATAATAATAAATAAAAATAATATACATTGCATATAATATATAATCGAAAGCAATAACAACCAACTGGAATAAAAAATTCATAGTGTAGAAGCTTCAAGAAAACTTTATTATTATGAATATTAGCATGTGTCTTTAGGTTGAAAAGTATAAAGTTGAAAATGAAAGATATGTTAGTCGTTATGTGTATTTTTCTTATTGATTATCTTAACATTGAAATCTCACATTAAATTTTATCTTTTTATATTATTTTTACATTACAATCTAAAATTTTAGACTTTTCTAAATGTTTCTAAAGTTTTGCTTTAAACATTGTCAAAATTTTATGATTGAAAGTCTTTTATGGCTAATTTATTTATTTATTTTTATTTAAAATGAGTTTCAGGGTCCAGAGAGAAGCACAGCAGTAAGGCATTTACATTGCAAGTAGCTAACCCGGGGCCGACTCTCTTCTATTCCCAGCATCTCATATGATTCCCTGAGCCAGCCATGAACGATTCTGAGCACAGAGCCAGGAGTAACCCCTGAGAACCATCAGATGTGGTCCCCAAACCAATAGAAATTTAAAAAGATGAGATTCAGACAATTTACTGTGTAGTTTAGATTGTGGAGATTGTTAGTTTGATCTGACCTTGTGTCTTTCAATTGTCATCACTTTTACAGGGATCACTGGGATAGTTTATAATTTTTGAAGTCAGAGAGATAATACAGGGGTTCCAGAGTTTGCTGACCCTATTGGATTCCCAATAATTCATATGCAATATAGCCTCCCCTAGGCATCTGCTCTGAAAAGAGCACAGCGTAAATCCTGATTACAAGAGTGTGTATCATTAAAAAAAATAACCTTGCCACAAAGCTATCATATTTCTCTATTGAGTATGTTTCACATATACCTAGATATTTTATTTTCGTTTTGAACTTTAAATTTAAGTAGAAAAATAAAATACATAATTACTTCTAACTTTTTTTAACATTGATGCCAGGTTTACAATACAGTTTCATGCATAAAGATTTTCTTATTTTTACTTAAAATATTTCACCAGGAGTCAGAACGATAGCTAGGTGAAGGCCATTTGCCTTGCACCTGATTTTAGATTTGTGTGACAGTCAAATATACATTCAAAATCTTTCAGATGTGAATATTGTACTATATTATAACATTTATAACCAAATGTTAAAATTTTTCCCTAGTTAATTATCTTAGTTCTCAATTTTTGTTTGTTTGTTTTTGGGCCACACCTGTGGTGCTCAGGAATTACTCCTTACCCTGTACTAAGAAATCACTCCCAGAAAGCTTAGGGAACCTTATAGGATGCTGAGGATTAAACTCAGATCAACTGCTTGCAAGGCAAGCACCTTACCATGTATAATATCCTTCAAGACCCCCTAAGCAATGTTTTATAGTTAATTAAATTAACAAGATAAAGACTTATGTAAGTTGCCAATTGGGAATATTAATGCTAAATGATCTTTATCACTCTCCTAGTCATGATCTAGAACTTTCCAAAACATAAAAGCTGTTTTTCATATTTCCCTCATACTTAGAATTTTCTTTGTTGCTCCTCCCAAAAACCAAGAACGTGACTTTTACAATAATTAAATTTAATTTTTATTTATATTTTTTGTTTGTGTTCCTTTGTTTGTGGGCCACACCCA
This sequence comes from Crocidura indochinensis, assembly GCA_004027635.1. NCBI lineage: Eukaryota > Metazoa > Chordata > Mammalia > Eulipotyphla > Soricidae > Crocidura > Crocidura indochinensis. The sequence continues at coordinate 18,502 of PVKC010013550.1, read as the reverse complement.
GCTGTGCTCAGGGACTACACCTGGCACTGTGATCAGAAATCACTTCTAGGATGATCGGGGGACTATATGGGATGCTGCATATTGAACCCGAGTCCATTCTGAATTGGCCACTTGCAAGGCAAACGCCCTACCACTCTGTTTTCACTCTGTTCTCCATTCAAATATTTGATTTATCACTTTTACTAAATCCTTCCTTGATTTGTAATTAATATATGCTTACAAGTGTCTCTCTTCATATATTATTTTATGTTATATTATATATTATATATAATGCCAGTACAATTTTCTTTTAATGACTTTAATCTTATAATAATATCTGCTATTGTTATCAGAATTTCAATGAGGCTTTTTGGGGGGGGGTTGGGTCACACCCCGCAGTGCTCAGGGGTTACTTCTGGTTCTGTGCTCAGAAATCGACCTTGGCAAGCTCGGAGGAACCACATGGGATGCCGAGATTTGAACTACAGTCTTTCTGCATGCAAGGCAAACACCCTATCTCCATGCTATCTCTCCAGCCCCTCAATGAGAATTAAAAAAAAATAATTTCCCATACTGTCACTTTTCTCATGGACTTATTTTAAGAATAATAGGGATAGCATATTCATTTTGAAGATCATTTTCTTTTGGGAAGTGGCTGCAGATCTGTGCTCAGGGCTTACTCTTGGATTTCTTCTCAAAGATCACTTCTAGAGTGGTTCCAATTTGGTGCCTGAATTAAACTCAGGTCAACATCATACAAGGCGAGTTCCCTACCAGTTTTATTAGCTTTGAATATCTGTTATATTTTAGATATTTTATATGCTATAAATAAGAAAGTAACATTGCAGTTCAACCCCATTATCATAAATTCAGTCATTTAATTTACTGTTGGCATTACTTTCTATCTAGTGTCTATGTGTGTAGGCGTTTTATTCTTATATTAAAATTGCATACATATATTCTGTAAAGTCTTCCTGTTTGAAAGCATAATTATTTTATACTGTAAACATATAATTTAGTTATAATTACATTCAAATTTATTTTATGACTTTATGAATGTGAATAACCTCTTCTAAATATTAATTATTAGAGAATGAAAAGTGTACAAATGAATACATGATAGGTTGCAAATATTGTAAGCTATTATGCTTCAGGATAGGAAAAGTGTTTACTGATAAAATATCTTTCTAGAACACATTTATCAGTTATAGAAACTCTTTAACTGGATTTTATGCAATGAGGTTATTTTTTTCAATTTATCATGCTATCCATTTAAATTTATAAACACTGACTATTATTCTAGACATTGACCATTGGTTCTTATTCTCCTACACATTATTGATTCCAATCTCAGTATTTCTGGCTATAATAGATAGCATGCCATAGCAATGCGTAACAATTCATAGCAATAAATTATAGTATAGTATAACATAGCATAGCATAGCATAGCTAAGCATAGCAGTATAGTAGTATGTATATGTATATGGCATAATCATATAATCATATGTAGTATAATCATATATAGTAAAATATAGGTAATTAGTTAGGAGGTGATTCTATCACCTTAGGAGGTGATATTGTGAATAATACCATATAGACAAATGAGAGTAGAATTTCAATGATAAGGGAGATTTGCTAAACTTTGGAAAAAATGAAGTTGAATTCAACATCAAAAATAACAGATCATTTAACATGGTAAAAATTGTTATTCATTACTATTTCTGTAAAGTGAACTTTAATTTTTCTACCCAGTTTCTTTTTTGTTTTTGGTTTTTGGGTCAGGAGTTACTCCTGGCTCTGCTGTCAGAGATCGCTCCTGGCAGGCTCAGGGGATCATATGGGATCCTGGGAATCGAACAAAGGTCAGTCCTGTGTTGGCCTCATGCAGGGCAAGTTCCTTACAGCTGTGCTATCGCTCTGTTCCCTCTACCTAGTAATATTTTTTTTTCAGAAATTATACCTCAGGGCCAGTGAGATCATGTATGTGTTAAAATGTTAGCCTTGCACATGTCTAACATGAATTTGATTCCCAGTATCACATATTATTTTCTAAGTATGCAAGGAGTGATACCTGGGCAGTGAGCCAGGAGTAAGTCATCAGCACTAATGTATATGGCCACAAAGTCGAAGAAAACATAAAAAACAAAAGTAGAATTTATGAAAATAGTACCATTAAATTGCAGGCACTCCAGATATTGAGCCAATATTAAGTAATCTTGACAGAAGTCAATATTAATATTAACGTATGGACGAATTAATACCTGAATGGTGGAGAGGACAAAAACATTTATATATAAGATCTATATTATGTGATTGCTTTGAAAACTGTCTAAAGTCATTCTTATCAAAGATCATGTTGCTATAATTGAGTGGAAATTAGAAATATAATTGAGTGAAAATTAAATAAATGTTCAGACCTAAATACCCAACCCAATATCAACGACAATAAAATCAAGAGACCTGAGGCCCGGGAAATAGCATGGAGGTAAGGCGTTTGCATTTCATGCAAAATGTCATCGGTTCGAATCCCGGTGCCCCATATGGTCCCCCGTGCCTGCCAGGAGCAATTTCTGAGCATGGAGCCAGGAGTAAGCTCTGAGCGCTGCCGGGTGTGACCCAAAATCCAAAAAAAAAAAAAAATCAAGAGACCCAAAATATAGCATGCTCTACATAAAAGGGATCTGCTACACTAGCAGTCCAGGGGGCTAAGGGTAGAGGTATGGGTTGCGTGCTGGGAACAGTGGCAGAGGGAAGTCTACTCTGATGGTACACATTGCCCTAATTCACTGTCACTGTGTACCTTTGTTTATTTAAATTAGATTTAGACATAATTTTAATAAAGTATATAAAACATTCCAAAATACACTAATAATAACGCTTGAAGGAAGAGTACTTATACTTATTTTGTCAATATCACATTTAACATTATTAATATTAAAAGACTCACCAAAATCAGTTTAGTTCTTAAAAACAAATACAGAACACTTTGTAGCAAATTGATATCAATATGCCAAAAATATCTTTGAAAAGTTAAAAGGGCCTTGAAAGATTAAAATGATATTGATTGTAAAAGATTATAAAATGCATCTACTTCTTTTATTGATTCAACTAAGATTGAGCATTCATATTTTGTAGGCAGGTAGTTTATAATAATTGAAGACTTAATCATTATCTTAGAAAATATTAATGTGAATAAAATTAGGAGTATTATTTTCACTTATGAGCCTACGTTTTGGTAATCTTCATGATAATGAAATTTTTATCTAGTTATTCAACAAAATTATTCACATATTTCCCTCACATTGGCTATTTGTGCCCTATTTTATATCAGTATGGTCTTTTCACCTCCTTACTTACCTGTTACTATTCCTTTAGACTTTCTCTTCTGAAAAGACCAATCTGATAAGTAAGAGATAAGTAACACTGTATATCTTTAATATAACTGTGAAAGACTTGTAATTCATATTGGTCTCAGTCAAAATTATTAAAGAAAAACAAATATAAAAGATTATGCTGCTATATTATCTATGTTATCTACTAAAACCATGTTCTGTTTTAGAAGGTGTGTAATTAGATACTTCTCTAGTTATTTGTTTATCTACTCAATGTTCTGTGCTGAACAAAAATGGTTATAGATCTACAATGAAAGTATGTGCTGAATATGTTCATAATTTTACTCTCAGATATCTTTGTCATAGAAAGAAATTACTCTGTAATTTGGTAGTCCAAGAAACTGAACATCTTACTGTGGAATAGCATGCTCTGATGTTACTTAAAATAAAATTCTCACCATTTAAATCCAATCATTCTTATTAAAAATTTACTCTCAAATCAAATTACTCATTCTTTCCTCCAAATAAAAGCATTTTATATAAAACCATTAAGACAAAAGCAATATTATAGCACTTAGTTATCTACATAAGTATATAATCTATGGACAAACATTCCTATTATTGAAAATAAATTATGTACAAACTTTGACTTAAACACTATGTTCTAGTGAGAGTACCGAATACCAAATAGCAACAATAAAAAATAAGACTGAAATTCTTAACAACAAATACTCTGTCATTTTCCATTTCTGCATCTAAATGTTATCTGCTTGCAGCTATTAGGAAGAAGCTGTCAATCAACTCTATTGCTGGAATGAAGGAGTAGATAGTATAGTTTAATTTTATTATGGAAATTGATTTGCATCTTTTATATTTCTTGATTGAAATCTTTCCAGGTAATGGCATTGAAGAAGACTCATAAAACTGCCATGACTGAGGTAATAACTATTATTATGATCAAATTTAATAAAAAAAAGAACTTGGCTGCAATATGGGAACTATGAATAATTCATGTAAACTGTTGCTTAAAATGTGATAGAGAGGAAAAGACTTGTAGAAAAAAATCTTAATGTAACCAGACAAGGATGATAATTGCTTCTTGCAAATAATGAATACTTCATGTACAAGCCAACACTCACAATACTAAAGGAAAAGATATCACAAAGAGAAAATAATTTTGTATATATGACTTTTGAGATCTAAGAGGGATTGATAGATTTTTCAAAAATAACTGTCAGAAAATTTATTCTAAAAATAAGAGGGCATTATGCTGCATCTTTTAATAAAGGTAGAGGACTATTTAATGTAAGTCTGTAGTTATACCTTTGTGAGTGACTTATGAAAAATATAACATTATCTCAATGATCAATGAACATTCCATCTGTCTAAAAACCATCTGTGATGTTCGAACGTTAAACATAATAATGTAGCACAATTCAATGTAAGAACTATATTTACTTCATTTGAAAATAAATATTTGTAAAATACATTTCTCAATACATAGACATTTAGCAAGCATAGATATTTTACTAGCTATCATCAAACATTCTATTTGTTTTAATTTAAAATTGTGTTTGTCAATATCTCATTTCCTGCTTTTATTTGTTAACCCCTGGTGGAAAAATTATAATAGCAAAGACTAATTAAAATACATAAAATAAACAATTATACTGTTAGCAGGGGTAAGAAACTTGATATTTACCTAGTGTCAAAATGGTTATCCTTATTTAGCTTTTAAAGATTTTTTAAAAAATATACATAATTGTACTTACTTTACATAAATAAGGGACATTATATTTTTTTCTTTTTTTTTCTTTTGGTTTGGGCCACACCCGGTGACGCTCAGGGGTTACTCCTGGCTATTCTCTCAGAAGTCGCTCCTGGCAGGCACGGGGGACCATATGGGGAACCGGGGGATCGAACCGCGGTCCGTCCTAGGTTAGCGCAGGCACCTTACCTCCAGTACCACCACCCGGCCCCAGCAACATTATATTTTTTGAATAGTAATTTTTAGCATATGCTTTTAAGTGTACATTTTTTAATGTACCCTTTTTACTCTCAAATTACACTTAATATTGTCTATTAGTGCTTTATATTTGGTTTCCTTACAATTACATTAATATAAATTAGGAAAATTATCTACCAGGTAAAATGCTGTGCTAAATAAGTTAATTATCACATATAAATAAAACATAAATATACATATGATTATATAAATGCATTAATATATGTATTAATAAAATATTATAGTAACAGTTTTTATATATAAAATCACAAACCTTTTGTCCATACGAGTTAATATTTTCAATCTCTCCTAAGTAATTGTGTTGATTAACAAAATATTAAAATTGTTAAAGTAATTTCAAATGAAATTTGATTTTTGATGTTCTAAAATTAGCACTTTTACTAGGCAATATATATTAAAAATGTTCTGTTTTTTAAGTTTTAAGTGATGCATATATATTAAGTTATACTAAATAAAGATAAAAATCTACATCATCCTTATGTTTATATATGTACATTCTCATGTAAATTTCTGAATATGATATATAGTTTTGATTATACAGCACAAATATTATGATAAATAATAGACAAATATACAAATATAAACATACAAATAATAATTTGTATATTTCTTAGTAATATGCATTCAAATTCAAATTGCCTTCTTAAATTGCATACTTTGCTATAGATAAGTAGATATTTACATATATTTGCATATAAAATATATATTTTATATATATTCTCAATTCAGTCATACTTTTGAAATATAATTCATACTTTAATATAAGTATTCTGTTTTAAATTAGACAGTAGTACTCCATTTTTAGATTGTGTTGTTTGATCTGAAAATGTTCATATAATTTAATTTTTGACACTATTTATTCAAATAACAAAAAGAAGCCATTGATAAAAAATGCCTGTAGATCAGAGAGATAGATGAGCATGTAGCACACTTGGCTTTCAAACAACCCATCAGGGTTAGATCCCCAGAACCACATATGTTGTCATGAGCCAGGTGTGGTCTATATCTTTTTTTTTTGGTTTTGGGTCACACCTCTTGCTGTTTTCCGGGGTTACTAGTGGCTATGCGCTCAGAAATCACACCTGGCAAGCTTGGGAGACCATTTGGGATGTTGGAAGTCAAACCCGGGTCCATTCCGGGTTCATGATCCAGATCTTAAAGCCAAGAGTAAGCCATCTGTGACACCATAAAAAATAAAATATTTTTTAAAATAATTTATGATTTGTCATAGTACTTAAGAAAAAAAACTTTAAATGAGAAAATAAACAATTTCTTTATTGTGTCTTTAATGTTTTCACAGAATGCTCTACTTAGTTGTTTTTGTTTTTTTTTTGGTTCTAATAGTGTCCCTCTAATTTCTCCAAAAGTACATTTTAAATCTTTAATATATAGTTCAATTCATATCACAGTTGGATTTTGCAGAATTTTGCATTACTAAAATAATTATAATTAGGCAATTTCAGAGATGATTAAACAGATTAAAAGCAAAGTAAGTAAATTGATAGGACAAGTTACATTGAAACATTGTATGTTTAGAAATAAGTGGCATGACAGAATGTGTTCCTATGAGACATCAACCAAATAATTTCTGTAAAGATATATCCTTTGTTCTTTTTTGTCTGTATGTTGCACTGGTGAAGGGGGTTGTTCTTTTAATAACTAAAACCCAACTGCAATCATGTTTGTAATCCTGGTGCTTTGATATTATTTTAAAAATAAAAATTAAAAACAATATATTGCATATATCATTTCCTTTTTCTTCCAAATATTTCTACAGTACTATCATTATTTCATACATTGACCAACAATATATGCTTATATGTCAATTTTTAAAGCAACTAATTCTAGAAATATTGGGCACAATAAAAGTTGTAGTAAAATTTTATTAGGATAATTTAAAAATAGAATGTCAATCATTTATCAATTTAAATAATTATGTAATAAATATACCGGCTATAATCAGTTTCTATGGCAACCAAGAAACTGAAAGATTATATTGACTCATACAAGATAGTTTCCAAGATTGTGGCCAATTTACTAGATCAAATTATTGTGCTAAAATGACTGAAATCCTACCTATAAAAAAAAAGCAATAGCATTCGTCATATAAAATATTGTACATTTAAATACTTAAATGCTCAAAAATATGCTAATAGTTGCGTAAGTGAAATTCAAGAGTAAATGTAATGTTAAAAAGGACCAATAAAACAAATATATAACAATTGTTATTAATAAAAATCATATTGATTTTCAGTTTGTATTAGGAAGGTGGAATTATTCACCAATAAAAATACTGAACAATTAATACAGTAGTATAAAGAGTTAGCTTTGGGCTACCAAGACAAAATCAGACATGTGATTGCTATATTTATTAGTAGGAACAAGTCAGACCAGAAAAATCAACAAAACCATCAGCAGCATTCATTTTAATATGAATTTAATCAATGACTGGTTTTGGATCATTGAAAATTGGGGGGGGGGTGTTTACAAAACCTAATGGTGATCAGGTTCCTGATCAGGAATTACATTTTTGTTCATTTGTTTTTGTTTCTTGGGCCACACATGGCAGCAGTTTCTCTTGACTCAGGTTTAACCTTGACTCGACTCACTGCTCAGAAATCATACTCTGCAGGTTCAAGACACCAAATGGAATGCCGTGTAGATCTAGTGCAAGGCAAATGCCCTACGGTCTGTACTGTAGTTTCTACTCATCAAGGACTACTTTTGGCAGTCTCAGAGGACCATGTAAGGCGCCAGAGATCAAACCAGCAAGGTCAGCCAATTGGGAAGCAAATATCCTACCCATTACTGCTCCAAAAGTATTTATTTAATATGTGTGCATTTTATATTCTTTAAATAAATATCTTTATTTAAACACCTTGATTACAAACATGATTGTGGTTGGGTTTCAGTCATGTAAAGAACACCTCCCTTCACCAGTGCAACATTCCCCTCCCCAATGTCCCAAATTTAATCTTACTTTTACAGTTTGTAACTTCCCTTATGTTGCTTAAAATATTCTTCACTATCCAATGAGACCTTTTAATATTGACTATTGAAAGATTGACTATTTTAATATTGACTATATTTGGCATTTAAATTTTGATTTTTTTTTTTTTTTTGGTTTTTGGGTCACACCCGGCAGTACTCAGGGGTTACTCCTGGCTCCATGCTCAGAAATTGCTCCTGGCAGGCACAGGGGACCATATGGGGCACCGGGATTCGAACTGATGACCTTTTGCATGAAAGGCAAATGCCTTACCTCCTCCATGCTATCTCCCAGGCCCCTAAATTTTGAATTTTTAAGACAACTTCTATTTGTTATAAACTGCAAGAAAGTATAATAAATATAGTTTTATTCCAGTTTTAGATGTACTTTGTGTTTCTGCATTGAAATCTATATCTTTGTGTCTCCTGTTAGGTTTCAAGAATCCATTACTTGTTAGCTTGTTCTTTTATTTATGCAATTCAGAGTTAGTCAAGTTTCACAAAAGATTATTTTAGATTTCTATTATAATATATCTATTTCATAGCCATATTCTGTAACTTGACATCTTGTGAAACCATTTTAACATTTATTGTTAATATGTCTTTCAATAAACTGTTATTTATATTTCCTCTGAAGTTCTATTACAACACATATTGTATTTTCCCTGATAATTTTATCACTTAAATCATTCTAATGGTATATTAAAATTATACTTTTGTTGCTGACTTATAAAATTATTGATTTTATAGTTACATTATATCTGTAGGCTTAATAAATGTACTGGATTTTATGTTAGCAATAATTTCTTTTGTATCTCTAGATAAACGTTTATCTTTAAATAACAATCTAGATTTGTGATAGCTAGTGCCTTTGTTCTTGGTCTTAAATAAATTATTATTTTATTTGGTTATTGTACAATAACCTATGTAAATTGTTGTTATCTTTTTAAAGTTTCACAGAAGTGTTTTTCTATTATTGGTTCCTAAAAAGTTGGTTCAAGTGTTTATATTGTGATATATAAAATTTATTTTTTATGAGTCTTTTGAAATGAGCATATCACTTTTAAAAATATTAATTAGCACTGGGTTATAGCCAAGAGAGGTAGAGCTTATACCATATATATATGAGATATTTGGTGTTGGAGATAAAATTCTTATATATCTTATATATATAAGAATTTTATCTCTAACATCAAATAGCTCATTGAATTAAACTGGATATGGTCCTAATGGCTCAAAGGCAATGCATGAAGTGGCCCCCACAAGTAACAAAATACTAGAAGCTTATGAATCATGTATTCTTTGATAAATATTCTTCTATTTTGCTTGCTTTTGGGGTCACACCAGGTTATGCTCAGGAGTACTCCTGGATATGCGCTCAGAAATCGCTTCTGGCTTGGGGAACCTTATGGAATGCTGGGGGAGGGGGGAGGGTTTGAACCACGGTCTGTCCTAGGTTAGCGTGTGCACTGCCCTACTGATTGTGCCACCACGCCAGTCCTGAATTCTTTTTTTTTGTTTGTTTGTTTGTTTTGTTTTGTTTTGGGGTCACACCCGGCAATGCTCAGGGGTTATTCCTGGCTCTACACTTGGTGGACCATATGGGATGTGGGGATCTGAACCAACGTCTCTCTGCATGCAAGGCAAACACCTTACCGCTGTGCTATCTCTCCAACCCCAACCCAAATTCTTGATTATGATAAATTGTTTAAATTTATACCTGGGTTTGACTACTAAATATATAATTTCAGAATTTTATGTTTCTACACTTGAGTAAGATGAGGAAGTAAATATTTTTCTTAAACACACTGGGCAGATTTTAGTATTATTATACTATTCTTATAAAATTAGGTAATGAGAATTTTATTTTTGCTTGGATAAAATTAAGATTATAATTATTTGTTATTTGATGATTACTTTTTCCAAGTGAAACAAACAAAAATGTTAAGTTGAATCAGAATATCTGGGTCAATTGAATTATTTATGTTTGTCCATTTTTTGTGTGCTTTTGTTTTCGGCATCACATATTGGAAGTACTCTAGGCTCTGTATTTGGCAATCAATTTTACTAGGATTCAGAAATTTCTGGGGTGCCAGAAATTGAACTGAGGTTAGCTGCATGCAAGGCAAACTTCATATCCGTTGTCTTATCTCTTTATCCTCTTTGTTGATGCTTTATTTCTTTTCAAGGGTTTTTCTTTCAGATTTAGACTACAAATATTTATAAAACCACTGATAAATGATTTTATAAAACTCTTTAATAAATATACTAATAAGTGTAACATATATCAGTGATTAGTTATATGTATATACATATACATATATATTGGTTTTTTTAGGGGGCACATCCAGTGATGCTCAGGGGTTACTCCTGGCGCCGCACTCAGAAATCACTCCTGGCAGACTCTGGAAACATATGGAACATTGGGGGATAGAACTGAGATTTGTCTTAGCTTAGCAAAACAAATGCAAAACAAATGCACTCCTGTTTGCACCAGCACTCTTGTCTCATATTTTATATTTCTAATAGTCTTTCAATGGCTTATTTTTAATTTTTATTAATTTCCCATGTTTTAAATTACAATATTCTTAGATTTTATTATAAATAAAAATTTATTGACTATTTATTGTGTCTCTAATTCTAATTTTATTAATTTCCCTGATATTTTCAGACATGTTACTCAGAATAACCCCTATAGCTTTGCTGTCAAATACTGCAGAGAAAAATACTATACTTAGTATTATACCTTTCTCCAATTTTTTGTTTACTAAAACAGAATGGTAGTGCATGAGATTTTCTGTCTTACAAAATATTTTATTCCTGCTGACTACAGTCACTAAAAAAAACCTTATTGGTTTATCTTTGCTTTCTTCAATCAATGCCTGGGATCTGTAAATGCAAGAACAATGTGCTTGGAAATTGCTTGACCTGAAATGAATATACAAATGGAAAATGACAAGATAATACATGAGGAGAGACATTTGACCTGAAAACTTGGCAGCCAATGCTCCAGTAAGTAAATGAAAATCTACTGCAATTAGAATAGCAAAATGTCAGAGCTGGAGCAATGGCACAGTGGTAGGGCATTTGCCTTGCACGCAGCTAACACAAATGGACCTTGGTTCTATCCCCGGAGTTCCATATGGTCCCCCAAGCCAGGAGCAATTTCTGAGCTCAAAGCCAGAGTAACCTCTGAGTGTCACCGGGTGTGACCCTCCCCCAAAATAATAATAGCAAAATGTCTGCTGGGCTTCCTCAGTTTTGTTCTACTTTAACCTAGAATCACCTAGGAAACCAAGGTAAGGTATAGAATAATAATGGGGAATACACAATATCTTGATATTCTATTCGCTCAGAAGTCGCTCCTTGTAGGCACGGGGGACCATATGGGGAACAGGGGGAATGAACCACAGTCTGTCCTAGGTTAGCGCAGGCAAGGCAGGCACCTTACCTCCAGTGCCACCACCTGGCCGCACCAGTCTTGTTTTTAATCACACAGATTTTCCAGCTTAATTATGAATATACTAAGTTCTGAGATGCGGCTAATTTCCTATGGCAAATTCTTAATAAATAAAGCACCTCTATCATGCTGATGAGTTGATTTGTCTATTGATTATCGCATAAAGTATCTTGGAAGACTTCTTTTTCTTCCTGCAATTTTAATTCATCTAAAAATTCATGCATGTTTAAAGTATTATTTTATTTTATATTATTTGTTCTTGATTTTTTCTTTCATTTATGAGGATCACACTCTGTGGTGCCTAGGACTTATTCTTAGCAGTGTTTAGGGGTGTGATATTAAGGGTCAAACCCCGGTTTGGAAGGTAAGCACCTTCCCCTCTATAGTATTTCTCCAACCCCGTAATTTTTTGAATTCTTGCTAAAAGATTTTTAGACCAAAGGTCTTGGAGTCCTTTTTAGTTAAGTAAAGCCAGGTATTTAACTACATGAAATCAGGAACTATCATTTAAAAGTATTTTTTCTAAGACACAATGCTGTCCTCGCATTATACTTAAAATTCCTTTACCTAAGAGTCATACTTTCTCTGTTTAGAGCAGAAGTTGATAACTAAGATCCTCTAGTCAAATCAAGTTGCATCATGCTTTTGTTTTTTATAACAAAAGCAATTTTTATAACACAATATAAGCAATTCTTTGTTAATATACCTTCCATCAATGTTGCCTTACTTGGATAATAACAAAGGAGAACAATTGCAATGATATTAAAGGTAGGCAATATAATTTGTGCCCAACCAGGCCTTTAAAAAAATTAAATTAGCATTCAGTATTTTTACCTTATTATGTACAGTGTCTATCAATTTAAACATAAGCATAGATTTATGTAATCATGATGAAAAATGATATACAGAACAATATTGTCATCATCAGCCATCTCACCCCTTTGGCAGCCATTAAACTTGTTTGTCAATAGAGCATAGAATGTGAAGATGTAGAAGTTCAGAATGATTTCCTACACTTTGCAATCTTTTCACTGACATTTTGACAGCTGTGCTGTTATCTGATCAATAGGCAACTGTGTTTTATTTGACTATTCACAGTGATAGTATTATTTTGTGTGGACTTTATTGATACACCATCCATCATTTAGCTATTAACCAAGCATTTAACTATTAAAGAACTTGGTTTCAGTTTTTAGCGATTATAAATAAAACCATTAGGCATATTTGTGTAAATACTCTTTAGTAAAAGCCTCATTGGGGGGGGAGGGTATACACGGTGACGCTCAGGGCTTACTCCGGGTTATGCGCTCAGAAATCGCTCCTAGCTTGGGGGACCATATGTTATGCTGGGGGACTGAACGATGGTCCGTCCTAGGTCAGGCCAGTGCAAGGCAAAAGCCCTAATCACTCAGGCCCCTCTCATTTCTTTCTTTGGCTTTTATTTTACATATAAAGTGATAACATAATAAAAATGAATAATTTTATGAGTGTGAAATTAAAATCAGGAAAATCAGTAAAAAACAAACTTGTTTTTGGAGAAAGCCATTTTTGTAGTGAAACAAATTTATATCTCAATAGCACTCTGACAGAGCAACTGTAAATTTTATAAAATTAAAAAAAAAACCCAAGACTGAAAATGCTGAGTAATTAGATAGTACAGAAATATAGGTAGGTTTGAAAATGATATAAATCCTGAAAAGAGAACTGGTATAGAATGGGAATGTCACATACAGAATGGCTGAAACTCCAATTGAAAATCTAACTTCTTTTGACCTTCAAAACCAGAAAGAGCTTGACAATAATAAAAACTTTAAAACAGTACTTAAGTAATTATAGAGTTAGGAAGGACGTGTGATAAGGTTACAACAAACTATGTATGTAGATTGCTTGGACCAGAGAAATTATACAATTATAAGGGCATTCACCTTGTTTATAGGTGACCCTGTTTCTATATGTGCATGTAATATATGATCTCCTGAATCCTAGAAATGATCCCTAAGCACAGGGCCAATAGTAAGTGAGCTCTATTGAGTGTGGCCCCAAAACCAAACATAACATTCTGCTTAAACTTCTATTTTGGTTTTGGGGCAACACCCGGTTATGCTCAGGGGTTACTCGTGGCTATGGGCTCAGAAATAGTTCCAGGCTTAGGGTAATATGGGACTCTGGGAGTCAAACCGCCATCAGTCCTGAATTAGCTGCGTGCAAAGCAAACAAACGCCCTAACACTGTACTATTGCTCCAGCTCCATGTAAGCTTATTTTTATGAATTTCATACTTACATTGGAACAAGTTAGTATATTCATTCAAATAAAAAATATGAGCACAAATTTGAGTTATTTCTAAAGAGATAAGCTTAGTTTTTTGAACTTAAGTTAGAGTCTGAAATACACAAAAGCGATTAGATAAAATATTCTGAGTTACAATCCAATTTTTTATGAGTAAAAAAGAATTAGGGTAACTTAAAAATTAAATTAAGCCTAATTCAAGCCAAATATTGACTTGAACAAAATAATTAAACAAAATTCTAATATATAATAAATGATTAAATGAAAAATATATTACTAATTAATAAATAGATATAAAACATTTACAGAGAAATTTAATAGTTTAAATATAATTTTAGAAATGAACGTTTGTGTTCTGAAATATAAAATTCTATGCACTTAGCAAAATGAGTAAAACAAGGAAATAATCAGCATATTTGATAATAGAATCCCTATTTTTCTCCTTTCCAGTACTTTTTGATTTAGGATATCTTGCTAATTACTAATTTGGGTCTGTTTTTTTTTTTTTTTTTTATAGCAGTCCTTTAAGAATATCTTAGAGCATGTATTTAGAGTCAATAAGCTCCTTAAGTTTTCTTAGTCAGAAAAGATCTTCAATGGCTCAAGAGATAACACAGTGGGTAATACAATTACCCTACATGTGGCTGACCTGAATTGCATCCTCATTAGTATATATGGTCCCCACCACTATCAAGAGTGATCCCTGTGAGCACAGTGTGAGAAGTAAGTTGTGAGCACAGTCAGATGTGCACTCTTACCAAAAAAAAAAAAAAAAAAAAAAAAAAAGAAAGAAAAAGAAAAAGAAAAAAAAAACCTAAAACAAAAGCTCATCATTTTTTTATAAAATAGAAGAAAAAAATACAAAAAACACAAAATAATCTTTATTTATCTAGCTTTTGTTGATTTCTTTGTTTTGGTGTGATTAATGAAGTTTTATCTCCATTTTTTTTTCTTTATTTTTCTTTTCTCTTCTTCCTTTTGGCGCTCTGCCATGATTTTTTATCTCAAGACCATGGGCTATTATGTGGCGCTTATCTTTATTGTTGTAGTGCTCACTGTATATTTTATTTGACACTTCTTCTTGTACTGTTGTGGTGTTTTACCTTCTTTTCCCCTTTGTCTCTCAAAAGGAGGATGAGAGCCTCTAGGACTCCGCCCATTTTCGGCATATTTTATTTTATTTTATTTTATTTTTTTTGGTTTTACCCCAGTTTATTACTGTTCTCTTCTTCAAACAAAATCACATACCGTATTTGCAGGCATATAAGACGACCCCCTAAATTTACAGTTAAAACATAGGTTTAGGCCTATATTCGTTGTACAAGACAGAACGTTCCTGTGATGCAACTGTAGGTACCACAGTGAACCAATCACAACAAGCAAAAGTTCAAAGAGTATACTGGAATAGACTTCCTCTCTGACTCTGACCCATTTGAGCAGGCTTTTGACAATGTAGATTCGGTCCAGAACATTGTCTAATTTGCTTGCATCAAAAGCCTGCTTGGATTGGCCGAGTTAGAGAGGCAGTCCGAGCAGCCTTGCAGTGATAGGTGCAGGATCGAGTTGGAGAATTCGTTTTGTGGCAATATCCAGATGATTTTTTTTAGCAGCATATCGATATTTTTTTGGTTTATACTCAGCGTAGAAGACGACTCCCGATTTCGGTTGACTTTTTTTCGTTTCAAAAGTCGTCTTATATGCTGGCAAATAAGGTAACTTGAACTATCTAGTTCCGCCTCCCAATTAGAGGGAGATATAATGGAGGTACCATGACCAAACAGCTGTAAGATCACTAAGTAGTAAGCTAGGTACAGAGGGGACCACTCCCTCTAACAGTCCCAGGGGTGAGGGTGGAGGATATGGGAGGCAGGATGGGAATGGAAGTGGAGGGAGGACAATTCGGTGATGGGAATTCCCCTGATTCAATGTTAATATGTACCTAAAATATTACTATGAACGATATGTAAGCCACTATGTTTAAAATAAAAATTATATTAAAATATGAACAATAGAATTTATTTTTCTTAATTGGAGGTTTCTTCTAGTTATATATGCCTTTCCCTATTGCCTGATAGGGTTTTAGGAAAGTTTTTGAAAATTCCTTAATTCCTTTGTCACTCTAAGATTAGCAATGTATGCATTTTTATGCTTACATTTTATTTACTATCTTAGAATTTTCTGATTACAACTCTTTCACCTGCTCTCTTAATTTTTCTTTTTGCTGCTGCTTTTGAATAAATGTTATTTATGAGTCTCCATATTTTTGTAATCCTACTTTGATGGCCCCATCACCAGCGAATGTTTGATCAACCCTCCATCAATGTATGGAGAGTCTTTCTCCCTCCCTACCTTTGCTGGCTTATTATCTGGTTCTGAAGAAATGTCTCATGGACCCTTTTCATTTTGTATATCATTTTTAATCATTTGATGTTGTACACAGTTTCTAGAATCTGTTTATTATGAATAAATCTATGATGAACATAGGTGTGTTTGTATAGATGTATTTTAATGTTTAAATATCCTTTAGGTGATATTCAGAAGAAATGCAGATATAGTTTGGTTATATGAAAGTTTTACTCAATAACTTTGTTTCTATACTGATTCTCTTGTTGATGAAATAATAATATAGTATCAAAATATGATTTTTGTTCCATTGATATATGTATTTAACTATAAGTCTTTTTGTATTTGCTTTATAAACCTTGATGCTACTCAGATGCCTAATGTTATTTATTATAAAATCTTTATGATATGTAGTTTCTTTGGCCACTATATCATGTCCATCTCAATCTGGATCTATAATTAGGTTAAAATCTATGCTATCTGATAATATGGACTTTCTGGCCTTTTAAAATCTATTGTTTGCTTGTATGTTTTTATAGACTTTTACTCCGAGCCTGTATTTATCATGTCAGCTCATATATGCCTCCTGCAAGCCATTTGAAGGAAAGGCTCAATTTCATGATACATTCAATTACTCTGAAACATTTGACTGGTGATTTCAGGCCCTTAAACAAAATTACTAAAAACGAATTGTTTTGTGTCATTATTAAAATGAGTTCTAGGTGTTTATAGAGTTTTTGTTTTATGTTTTTTATTGTGGTTTTGTGTTTTTGTTTTGTTTTGTTTTTGCCTTATTGGTACATCTATTTAGTGCACCTTGTAGCATTTCTTTGGTCCAATTATCTTTCAGTTTAGTTCAGTGTGCTGTAGAGTGCACCTTTTTGAACTTATTTTATTTGGAAAACTTTGATCATAATGAAACTGGTATTTAATTCCTTTCTCAGCGTGGGAAAGTTTCTAGATATTATTTTCCAAAAAAAGGACTCTGCTTCTATAACCCATTATGACATGATTATTGTTTCTCTTAGTATTGCCCAGATAGCACTTATATTACCTTTATCACCTTTAACTCTTTATATGGCACTTTTTAACTGCTGGTGTGGGAGATTTTTCTCAGAGTAGACTGAGTAAACACTATTGAATAAAACCATAAGTGCTATCTCGTATGCCTAAGCATAATAAAGGCTTTTGAGTTGCCAAGCCATTGTGGTTAACATCTTCTTGATAAAGAGAGGAAACAGGAAAATTAGTTCCAGCCATTAAATGGTGCATACTCAGAGAGTAGGATCTGAGATTGTTAATTCCAATATACATATAAACTTAAACAGCCTCTTATCTAAAAGGTGCCAATTTTAGTTATTAATTTTAAGAGGATATAAGGAACATCTAAATTATAAAATGGTTTAATCGTATAATATAATAATGTAAATACTAGTCTACTGCCAGTAAGAACATATTGGTTGCTTGGAAATTAATAAATCAATACTATTCAGAAAGCAAAACAAAGATATAAATGATAAATTTATCATAAATATAATCTAACACTTCTCCCTGAATGTCCATTTGTAGAGAAACTCTTCACAGTAATCAGATTGGGTCTTCTTATAGATAATGAAGTTAAAAATTGGACAATTGTGTAGGTTCTAATCTAATATGACTCTATAGTTATATTTTTTACAAGAAAAGAATATAACACAAAGAAACAGTGTGAAGACATCATAGAAAAGTCATCTATAAATGTGAAAGAGGTTGCATTATAACGATACTACTGGTATCAGTCTTCCTGTTACCCAAACTGTGAAAAAAGAAATATTTATTACTGAAAACTACAGTTTTAAGTTTGTAGGGACTAGAGCGATGGCGCAGCATTAGGACCATGTTTCTTGGACTGTGTTCAATACCCTTAGAGTCCCATATGGTCCCCTAAGCCAGGAACTATTTCTGAGCTCATAGACAGGAGTAACCCCTGAGCATTAGAGGGTGTGACCCAAAATAAATAAAAAATAAATTTAAAAATTACAGTTTGTAGTACTTTCTTATGTCATCTCTAGTAATTTTAACACACTATAATTCAGGTAGTACTATT
>PVKC010013549.1:0-22765 GCA_004027635.1 Crocidura indochinensis | reverse complement strand
AAAAAAAAAGGTCCTAAACCCCAAATTTAAGAACATCTTCATGTCTGGAGAGAATCAGTTGGTTGAAATATAATTAAACCTCTTTCATATGGAAGGTCCCAGGTCCCAGTTACATGTGGTTCCTGAACATAATTAGTAGCACTAATGCCTGAGGACCAAATCAGGAGTTACTCCAGAGCATTGGTTGGGTGTGGCCCAAAGTTAAAAAATAAAAA
The DNA here is from genome assembly GCA_004027635.1 of Crocidura indochinensis. Lineage (NCBI taxonomy): Eukaryota > Metazoa > Chordata > Mammalia > Eulipotyphla > Soricidae > Crocidura > Crocidura indochinensis. The sequence continues at coordinate 22,550 of PVKC010013549.1, read as the reverse complement.
TAAAAACACTTCGGATCATTACTAGACATCAAAGCTATAATAATTATGTCTTCATCACATTTTCCCAGTGTGGAAAAAATGGAGAAATTGACCCATTTTGTTTGTACAGAAATTTTGCCACAATGTTGAAATAACAGTTTTCGTCTGAAATATATTCAGATCATACTTTGGAGCATTTGTCTAAATGTATGTATGAATTCAGTTCTATCAAATAAGCTCTACCACTTTGGAACTTACCAAATTGTCTGCGAAATATCTTGTTTTCTAGAAAACTGAGCACATAATCAAAGGAGTCCAAGTAGATATCATTTGATAGCACCAAACTTCTGTATTAAGCAGAATATAATTGAGTTAATCATTTTCAGTACAAGATTGTCTAATCTGTCAGTCAATAAATTGTTTCTGGTCTTACTAATAATGTAATAGTCTGGGTCAGTGGTCAGCAACCATTCTTTCCAACTGAGCCAAATCTCAGCAAAACCATGATTGAAATTTATTTTGAGAACCACATTTTGTTGTTGTTGTTGTTTTTGGGTCATACCCGGCAACGCTCAGGGGTCACTCCTGGCTCTATGCTCACAAATAACTCCTGGCAGGCTCAGAGAACCATATGGGATGCCCGGATTTGAACCACCGACCTTCTGTATGAGAGGCAAATGCCTTACCCCATGCTATCTCTCCGACCCTGAGAGCCACATTTTTAAAACTGAAAATACATAGGATGGTACACTGTTTTTAGTTTCAATAAGCTTTTATTGAGAATATTCTGTTTGCAAGTATCCACATAGGTCGGGTGGATACAAATAACACAACTAATAAAACAAAAACTTTAGAACAAAATTATTTATTGATAATGTTAAATTATGTAAAATTTGCCTTAAAATGTAGAGAAAATTACATCCTGACAATGAATGACAAAGTCACAGACACTAATATCAGCATTGGCCTTGCATTTCCTTGGATGTTTGAGTAAGTCAGGTTTGTATGCTGTTGTTTTTAATTTTAGGCATGATTCCAGGTTCTCATTAATGAGATGATTTCTCAATTAACTCTTGATAAGATTCATGCTTGGAAATGATTGTTCGCATAAATATGTAGACCCAAACAAGGAAAGAACAGCAAACACTAGCTTTTTAAGTTGATTATATGAGTCAGGAATACTATTCCAGGTGTTAAAAATCAACATATTTTCCTTCTCTAGGTCTTTCAAAGCAGACCACTTGTGCTGTGAACTAAGTTCACATTTGTGTTTCTCCAAACTTTTTAAATTAGCACAAAGGCGTTCAAATTTCCAGCTCCACAGTTCTTTTTTTTTTAAATCCAGCAATTGCATTTCAAAGTTGTCAATGATATTAAAGGGAGAAAAATTTAATTTCTTTACAGTGCAATCCAGAGGATTTTTTTTAACAAAGGCCAATGTTGCTTTGCTGTTTCTAAAATCCTAAAACTTCTTGAGAAAAGCTTCCCTCATATTTAAAAGTGCTGTTTTAAAATAGGTAATGTCAATATAAGAATTATTTTCTTGGCAATGTTTCAACAAGCTTGGAAAGTGAATCAGAGTTTCTCTGTCAAAATCTTGAGCAAAAACAGATAATTTGTTTTCAAACGAAATACCTTCTTCTAACATCGATAAAATTGTGTTCTTTTCCCCTGTAGTTTATGATTAAGCTGATTTAGATGTGAAGTAACATCCACCATGAAATACAGTTTTTGAATCCACTGATTGTTAATTCTGGATAGTGAACACCCTTCTCAAGGAAAAATGCTTTAATTTCTGGTAATAAGGAAACAAAACATTTTAAAATGTTTCCTCTTGATAACCAAATTGTGCTGAAAAATTGAAATCCTACAATATGGAGATGAAACAGGTAAAAGAAAAAAACCTTTTTTTTTTGTGGTTTTTGGGTCACACCCGGCAGTGCTCAGGGGTTATTCCTGGCTCCATGCTCAGAAATTGCTCCTGGCAGGCACGGGGGACCATATGGGGCACCGGGATTCGAACCGATGACCTTTTTGCATGAAAGGCAAATACCTTACCTCCATGCGATCTCCCGGGCCCCAGAAAAAAACCTTTTAACAATCTTTAAAAGCAAGACAGTGTTTCAGAGAAAAGTAATGATTTCACTGAAAGGGAAAAAAGTCTATTGACACTGTAGTGTGTGTTTCAAGAAACCGAACTAAAATACACACAAAAACAAAAACATCACTTTGTTAAAGACATATGATATCGTATCATAAAGGATAATGATAGAGTATCTGAAACATTTTAAAAAATAATTTTTTATTTAAGCATATTTGTTACTAAATTATTCATACTTGAGTTTCAATCATGGAATGTATACCACCCATCACCAGTACACTTTCCCCACCACCAATGTCCCTTGTTTCCTTCCCCTTCACCCTCCTCTGTCTATGTCAGGGGCAGGCATTTTGATTTTTTCTATCTCTCTTTTCCTTTATGACACTGAGGTTTGCAAAATTTCCTTTATGACACCGTGGTTTACAATATCATTAATTAAAGGGTACGACGCATGTCAATTATCCATTTTTAGCATCCAGTTCTTGTCCAGTGTTATATATTCCAACTATCAATATCATAATGTACCTTTCTGTATTCTAACTGATTTCACCACTTTTTTATGGCATGCTTCCTATCAATGACTAGTCTTTCCTGTCCCTCATCCCTATTTTCTCTAGATATTATTATCATATTGCTATGAAAAACAGCATTTAAGGGCATTAGGTTACAATTTAATCATGAGTACTAATCCATGGAAAAGAAAACTCTGGGTATTTCCCTTCATGGAAGATGCCCACTCTTGTGCAAAATACAATATGTGTTTTAAGATCACTCCAGGTACTGTACTTCTAAACCCCACCCAACCTAGTCTGAAGAAGCAGGGAAGCAGGAAAGAAATAATAAACCAAGCTAGCCAGGAAAGGATGATCATGGAGTCCATGGCCTTTTACCTTGTACTCTCTGCCTCAAGCCCCAAAAGCTAGAACACCTCTTTCTTTATTAGAACCAATTCCCAATACCAGGAGGCTTCAGGTCAAGAGAGAGAGAAAAAAGTACATTTCAGTGGGCTATTACATATCAAAGGAAGAGGTTTAAGAAAGGATGACTTTGGGGAACACCTTTGCTTGGGGACTATACTGAGTATCATCTTACACTCTGATCACCAGGGCTGCACATGGGGTGCGCACTGACAGAGGCTAGGAGCAAAGTCCTGACTCCTGGAGACGCCTCCCGGCACACAGAAAAGCCAAATTAAAAGCGTAAAGAGGGGCCCGGGAGATAGCATGGAGGTAAGGCGTTTGCCTTTCATGCGAAAGGTCATTGGTTCGAATCCCGGTGCCCCATATGGTCCTCCGTGCCTGCCAGGAGCAATTTCTGAGCATGGAGCCAGGAGTTAACCCCTGAGCACTGCCGGGTGTGACTCAAAAACCAAAAAAAAAAAAAAAAAAGCGTAAAGAGCCGGATATGGCTCACGAGCAGCAGGTTGCTGACCACTGGGCCGGTAGACATTCACTCAGATGTTGCACAACTAAATTCTGACAATGAGTGGTAGTGTGCAATGAAGTCATTCACAACTGTTTGTTTATAATGTGCTAGAAAATCCCTATTTTAGTAGCAGCAACAGCAGGACCAATTGCTAAGATATTTTTCAGCGAAGCTCTCTTTAAATACATATATTTTTAAATTTAAATAGTAATTTTTTAAAATTTATTTAAAAATATATCACATACTTGACACAATTGATCATAATTCATTTGTTTCAGGAAGCACAAAGGCAAAGTTATCAAAAATAGAAAGACTAATGAGATGGAAGAGAAAGAAAAGGTTCAGTAGTCAAGTATATTTTTGAAAATCATTGAATGACCAATTAGCTCATTGAAGTGCCAGCAGAAGGTTTAATAAGTTTTTCTTATCTCCCTCTCACTCTCGTTTTTAGGATATATTTTTAAGAATATATTTAAGGATATTTTAATTTTAATACATACAGTACTTATTAATCTTTTGTGTGATTTTGAATATTTTTAGCAAAAATAATCCTTGGTAAATTTTTTCTGTTATGAATTACATGTATATTCAAAATAATATTTTATTTCCTGGAAAAATGGACTCTTCAGCTGTATTTAAAAATGGGATGCTTTTAATTATTTACATCACAAGTCTTCAATATCTTGAGTCATGCTATTAATACTACTTTATACTATATTATTGCTCAAAGAAATTCAGAGGCTGGCTTGTGTAGCATAATATGCATTACTTCACTCATAGTTTTTATAGAATTGGTTTTTTTTATAATTAGATTTTTCACAATAATAGATGGTTTTTCTTATTTAGTAGTCAGTAAGAAGCATACCACCATCATAATATTGCTTGAATTCTATTAAAAAGAATTTTATCTACTCAGCTGTCTCAAATTTTTTTTATCTTTGAGAAGATCTATTATCAGGTAAAGATTACTGAATAATTGATAAAAATTGTTTTGTTTAAGGAACAGAGAGATAGTACAAGAGGTAGCATGCTTGCTTTCATCTACCCAACCTGGGTTCAAGGTCCAGTATCCCATATAGTTTCCCAAACACAACCAAGAATAATTTCTGATTGCCAAATTGGGAGTAATCCCAGAGGATCACCAAGTCAAAAAAATATTAGTCTAGTAGCTGATACACATTCTAAAAGATCATTTTTGACGGAACTTCAGGAACCTTAACTATAAAATTCCCATTTTCTTTTTTTTCATTAGTTTCTTTATATATATATATATATATATATAATTTTAACACCTTGATTACATACATAATTATGTTTGGTTTTCAGCCATATAAGGAACACCACCCATCACCAGTGCAACGTTCCCATCACCATTGTCCCAAATCTCCCTCCTCCCCACCCCACCCCCCATACTCTAGATAGGCTCTCCATTTCCCTCATACATTCTCATTATTAGGACAGTTCAAAATGTAGTTATTTCTCTAACTAAATTCATCACTCTTTGTGGTGAGCTTCATGAGGTGAGCTGAAACTTCCAGCTCTTTTCTCTTTTCTGTCTGAAAATTATTATTATCGCAAGAATGTCTTTCATTTTTCTTAAAACCCATAGATGAGTGATACCACTCTGCATTTTTCTCTCTCTCTGACTTATTTCACTCAGCATGATAGATTCCATGTACAGCCATGTGTAGGAAAATTTCATGACTTCATCTCTTCTAACAGCTGCATAATATTCCATTGTGTATATGTACCACAGTTGCTTTAGCCATTCGTCTGTTGAAGGGCATCTAGATTGTTTCCAGAGTCTTGCTATGGTAAATAGTGCTGCAATGAATATAGGTGTAAGGAAGGGTTTTTTTGTATTGTATTTTTGTGTTCCTAGGGTATATTTCTAGGAGTGGTATAGCTGGATCGTATGGGAGCTCGATTTCCAGTTTCTGGAGGAATCTCCATATCACTTTCCATAAGGTTGAATTACACGGCATTCCCACCAGCAGTGGATGAGAGTTCCTTTCTCTCCACATCCCCGCCAACACTGTTTGTTCTCGTTCTTTGTGATGTGTGTCATTCTCTGTGGTGTGAGGTGGTACCTCATAGTTGTTTTGAATTGCATCTCCCTTATGATTAGTGATGTGGAACATTTTTTCATGTGTCTTTTGGCCATTTGTATTTCTTCTTTGTCAAAGTGTCTGTCCATTTCTTCTCCCCATTTTTTGATGGGATTAGATGTTTTTTTCTTGTAAAGTTCTGTCAGCACCTTGTATATTTTGGAAATTAGCCCCTTATCTGATGTGTATTGGCTGAATAGTTTCTCCCACTCAGTGGGAGACTCTTGTATTCTGGGCGATATTTCATTTGAGGTGCAGAAGCTTCTCAGCTTACTATATTCCCATATGTTAATATCTACTTTCACATGCTTGGAGAGTACATTTTCCTCCTTGAATATGCCTGTAGTCTCAATGTCCTGGAGTGATTTGCCTACGTGTTGTTCTATGTATTTTATGGTTTCAGGTCTGATATCAATGTCTTTCATCCATTTGGATTTCATCTTCCTACATGATGTTAGCTGGGGGTCTAAGTTCAATATTTTGCAAGTGGCTAGCCAGTTGTGCCAACACCACTTCTTGAAGAGGCTTTCTTAGATCCATTTAGGATTTCTTGCTCCTTTATCGAAAATTAGGTGGCTATATGTCTGGGGAACACTTTCTGAGTATTCAAGCCTATTCCGCTGCTCTGAGGGCCTGTCCTTATTCAAATACCATACTGTTTTGATCACTATTGCTTTGTAGTAAAGTTTGAAATTGGGGAAAGTAATTCCTCCCATGTTCTTTTTCCCAATGATTGCTTTCACTATTCTAGGGTGTTTATTGTTCCAAATGAATTTCAAAGTGCCTGATCCACTTTTTTGAAGAATGTTGTGGGGATCTTTAGAGGAATCGCATTAAATCTGTATAATGCCTTGGGTAGTATTGTCATTTTGATGATGTTAATCCTGCCAATACATGAACAGGGTATGTGTTTCCATTTCCGTATAACCTCTCTTATTTCCTGGAGCAGAGTTTTATAGTTTTCTTTGTATAATTCCTTCACATTTATAGTCAAGTTGATTCCAAGATTTTGAGTTTCCATGGCACTATTATGAATGGGGTTGTTTTATTAATGTAAATTTCTTCCTTATTACTATTGGTGTATAGAAAGGCCATTGATTTTTGTATGTTAATTTTGTAACCTACCACCTTGCTATATGAGTCTATTGTTTCTAGGAGCTTTTTGGCAGCGTCTTTAGGGTTTTCTAAGTAGAGTATCATGTCATCTGCAAAATGTGAGAGTTTGACTTCTTCCTTTTATATCTAGATTCCCTTGATATCTTTTTCTTGCCTAATCGCTATAGTGAGTACTTCCAGTGCTATGTTGAATCAGAGTGGTGAGAGAGGACAGCCTTGTCTTGTGCCAGAATTTAGAGGGAAGGCTTTTAGTTTTTCTCCATTGAGGATAATATTTGCCACTGGCTTGTGGTAGATGACCTTAACTATATTGAGAAAGGTTCCTTCCATTCCCATCTTGCTGAGAGTTTTGATCAAGAATGGGTGTTGAAACTTATCAAATGCTTTCTCTGCAGCTATTGATATGATCATGTGATTTTTATTTTTCTTGTTCTTGATGCTGTGTATTATGTTCATAGATATATGAATGTTAAACCAGCCTTGCATTCCTGGGATTAAACCTACTTGATCGTAGTGGATGATCTTCTTAATGAGGCATTGTATTCTATTTGCCAGAATTTTGTTGAGGATCTTTGCATCTGCATTCATCAGCGATATTGGTTTGTAATTTTCCTTTTTCGTTGCATCTCTGTCTGGTTTAGGTTTCAAGGTGACGATGGCTTCATAAAAGGTATTTGGAAGTGTTTCTGTTTTTTCAATTTCATGAAAGAGTCTTGCCAGAATTGGTAGTAGTTCCTCTTGGAAAGTTTGAAAGAATTCATTAGTGAATCCATCTGGGCCTGAGCTTTTGTTTTTGGGCAGACATTTGATTACCGTTTTAATTTCATCAATAGTGATGGGGATGTTTAGATATGCTACACCCTCTTCCTTCAACTGTGGAAGATTGTAAAAATCCAAGAATTTATCCATTTCTTCCAGGTTCTCATTTTTAGTGGCGTAGAGCTTCTCAAAGTAATTTCTGATTACCCTTTGAATCTCTGCTTTTTCATTCCTATTACGACTTATCAAGTTTCTCTCTCTTTCTTTGTTAGTTTTGCAAGTGGTCTATCAATCTTGTTTATTTTTTCAAAGAATCAACTTCTGCTTTCGTTGATCTTTCAGATTGTTTTATAGGTTTCCACTTCATTGATTTCTGCTCTCAGCTTTGTTATTTCCTTCTGCCTCCCTATTTTTGGGTCCTGTTGTTGAGCCTTTTCTAGTTCTATAAGTTGCGTCATTAAGCTACTCAGGTTAGCCCCTTCTTCCTTCCTGATGTGTGCTTGCAAAGCTATAAATTTTCCTCTCAGTACTGCTTTTGCTGTGTCCCATGAGTTCTGATAGTTTGTGTCTTCATTATCATTTGTTTCCAGGAATATTTTGATTTTCTTTTTGATTTCATCTCGGACCCACTGGTTATTCGGTATGAGGCTGTTTAACTTCCAGGTGTTAAAATTTTTTCTTCTTTGTTCCTTTGGAATTCACAAATAATTTCAGAGCCTTGTGGTCAGTAAATGTAGCCTGCAAAATTTCTATCCTCTTGATATTATACAGATATGTTTTATGTGCCAGCATGTAGTCTATCCTGGAGAATGTCCCATGTACTTTGGAGAAGAATGTGTATCCAGGTTTCTGGGGATGGAATGTCCTATATATATCTACTAGGCCTCTTTCTTTCATTTCTCTCCTCAGGTCCTGTATATTCTTGTTGGGTTTCAGTCTGGTTGACAAAGCTGTGTTGAGGTTCCCCACAATTATTGTGTTGTTGTTGATGCTATTTTTCAGCTTTGTCAACAACTGTATTAAATATTTTGCTGGACCCTCATTCGGGGCATATATGTTTAAAAGCGTGATTTCTTCCTGCTCTACATACCCCTTGATTAATATATAATGTCCTTCTTTGTCCCTTACAACCTTCCTGAGTATAAAGTTTGCATTATCTGATATTAGCATGGCCACTCCAGCTTTTTTATGGGTGTTGTTTGCTTGGATAATTTTCCTCCAGCCTTTTATTTTGAGTCTATGTTCTGACTATTCAGGTGCGTTTCTTGTAGAAAACTTGAAACTGCGTTTCAGCAGAAAGTTGGATTGAGTTTTTGGATCCATTTAGCCACTCTGTGTTTCTTAACTGGTGCATTTAGTCCATTGAGAGAAAGAATTGTCCTGGGATTTGATGACATCTTTATATCAAAATTTGATGTGTCCTTTGGTTAGTCTTTTCTTAAATTAGGTCTTTCAGTTTTTCTCTTAAGTGTGGGTTTGAATCTGTAAAATTTCTGAGCTGTTTTTTGTCTGTGAAACCATGTATTCTTCCTTCAAACCGGAAGGTGAGTTTTGCTGGGTACAGTATTCTAGGTGAAGCATTCATTTCATTCAGTCAGTCTTGTCACAATATTCCACCACTGCTTTTTGGCCTTGAGTATTTAAGGTGACAGGTCTGCTGTAACTCTCAAGTATGCTCCCTTGAATTTAATTTCCTTTTTTGATATTTCTGTTTGCAGAATTATGTCTCTATCTGTGGGATTTGTCATTGTGACTAGGATGTGTCTTGGGGTATTTTTTCTGAGGTTTCTTTTGGTTGGTACTCTTCGGGCATGCAAGATTTGGTCACATGTATTCTTTATTTCTGGAAGTTTCTCTTTAATGATGTTCTTGACCGTTGATTCTTCCTGGAAATTTTCTTCCTGTGTCTCTTGGACTCCAATGATTCTTAAGTTGTTTCTGTTGATCTTATCATAGACTTCTATTTTCATCTGTTCCCATTCTTTAACTATTTTTTCCATTGTCTGTTCATTTAAGTTTTTTTCCCAATCTCTCCTGCTGTATGGAGTTGTTATTTATCTCATCTTCCACAGCACCAATTCTATTCTCAGCTTCTTCTACCCTGGTGTTGAGTGTATCCATTTTACCATTCAATTCATTTAATGAGCTTTCAGGCCTGTTAGTTGACATGTTATTTCAGTTTAGAGTTTTGTGATTTCTGTCATCATATTTTCTTGTTTCTTATTAGTATTCTCTTCAATTCGGTCCATGGTTTCTTTGAGGTCTTTCAGTATCTTCCATATTGCTTTTCTAAAGTCCTTATCTGAGAGATTGATTAGTTCGTTGGTCATTATCTGGTCATTACAATTGTCATCTTCTTTCTCTATGTCTGATGCTGGTCTGTATTGTTTCCCCATTTTCACACTAGTATTGTGCTTTTCTACTTGTGCTGGTATTCATTGGCTAAATGATATGCGCAGCCACACTCCTCTGGTTCCAACCTTTCCAGGTGTGTCGATTTGCCTACATGGAGTGGAGTCCTCCGTGGATGAGCCCTCTCAAAGGATCAAATCTTGGGCCTAGGCACACAGCAGAGAAGACTGTCCAGAGAGAAATGCTGGGTTTCAGTGATCCAGCACAGTCCTTAGTGTGATTTTTTTTCTCTTCTTGTTGCGTTGATGTTCTTTCTAAGGAAAGAGCGCGTGGCTGCATAGCAAAGCAGGGCTAAGTGCTCTTCTGCAGCCTCTTTTCAGCCCACTCCCACGAGGTCCGTACGACAGGAGAGGACAAATAAACACAAAGACAGGACTCACAGTTCTTCACAGTCAGCCCCACTAGTTAGGTGTGGATTCACAGAAATTTCCAGCCTGATGTCACAAACAGGGGACCTGGCTTTTACAAAGTACTGGCTTCTTGCAGGTTTTCACATTAATGAGGTGTTCCTGGACGTTCCAGCCCTAGAATGGACCTCTGGGAGAGCGAGTTTTTTTTTTTTTTTTTTTTTGGAGCCGATTTGGCCCACTGTTACGAGGTCTGGACTACAGGAGAGGACAAATAAACACAAAGACAGGACTCACAGTTCTTTGCAGTCAGCCCCACTAAGTAGTCGTGGATTCACCAAAATTCTCATTTTCTAAAAGCTCAAATTTATACTCATTGTTTATACTGTGATGGGATCCAGAATTTAACTGACAAGAATTTAACCCAGCTTTTTAAAATGTAGCTACATTACATTTCAGGTTAAAAGTAATGATGTTAGAAGTGCATTTATTTAACTGTCAACCACTAGTATCATTTTGTCAAAAAGTACAAATCCTCAAAGCCAAAAAGATAGAATAGGGCTAAATGTACTTGCCGTGCCTGTAAGCATATCTGATTAAATCCCAGACACCCTGTTTGCTCTGGAAGGAACCCCTGTGCACAGAGATGGGGGTAATTTTTGGGTCCCACTATGTAAAAGCATGCTTTGTATACAATTAAAAGCAAGAACTTTAAAACTGGATGATATAACAAGTTTAATCTTTATTACAATAATCATTTCAAGTGAGAAAAATAGAATAGCTGTCTCAAAGACATATAGGGGTGGAGAAGGAGTGAGATGGAGGCATTGGTGGCAAGAAAGTTACACTGGTTGAGGGTGGTGTTTATTCGATGACTGAAACCCAACTATATACATGTTTGTAACCATTGTTCCTAAATAAAGATATTAAAAAAAAACAATAATTCTTTCAGAATATCAGACAATGGTAGGTTACCGGGCTATGAAAAGATTTCAGATATTTTACTTTTTGTCTCCATTAATGTTGGGGGAAAATCTTTCAGATGCTAATAATATGACTGTACTTTGTCTTTCTTCCTACAGTTCATATTCCAGATAGGTAACCTTTGTTTCATAAGCAGTTGAACATGGAACCACCAAGGCAGAGGGTCATACTTCCAGCCTTTGAAGAAACTCACCAGTCTGAGAATAAAAGGATAAAGCTCTGCTAATGACTAGCTGAGCCCCATGAATACCAACATTCACTTGACAATCTTCTTGTGCCACTTGGATCACAACTGGGAGAGTTGGCTCAGCAAGAAATTTTCTGACTCATTGCACCCTCCCAGTACACATTCACCCCCAAAACCTACCAAATGAGGATGGTATTGTTTTCCACACATCCTGGACTCTTTCCTTAGAAAGGAATCGTTTTCCTGTAGCATCTTTGGAAGCTGAAACACATTTTTGGAAATGAGTGGGCCGAGTCAGACCCCTGCAGTCTGGAGATTCATTCAAGAGTCTTTTCTGTGAGCCCTCTCAGTGTTGGGGGAGTCTGACTTGTATGTGAGGCAGTGCAGGTGACATATCAGTTCCCTATGGATCCTTTGCTTAATTGCTGTCCTTTCAGTGTATCCAAGAGTTCCTGTCAGCTGAAAGATCTTTAAATCATCAACTACCAAAGCACTATTATTCTTGCTAAGTAATGGGCGTCCTCTTTTTATAGCCATTTTTTTTTATCTTTTTACTTAAATTAGTTTATTTACTCCAAAGAAGTAGTTACTTTGATGCTTTTATCTCGTATCACCTTGTCATGTTTCCCTTTTCAGGCAGTTTCTTCAGTTGTCACCCGGGACGGCATCAGCAGGACCATCAAGTCATTTTTAAAATGACTAAGTTTTATTTGCTCATTGACTCAACACATATTTTTTATTCCAGCACAGCGATACTCTTTAGATGTAACATCAAAAAATAAATAAAAAAGCCAAACTTTGACTACTTCCTTGAGGCTATTTCTAAATGTATTAAATAAAGCAGACAACATGGGAAATATTCTGAGAGCTAAAGCTAAATATTTCTATAATATATAAATTTGTTCTTGCAAATAAATGAAAATAAAAAATGATAACAGTCTGGAGCTGGAAAGTACAGTGAGTTCCCCACTTGTGTACCACATGATCAACCTAAGTTTGGTCCTAGAGACATCAAGTAAGGTGCCCAGAGGCCCACCAGGTATAAATAATCCTTGAGTACATAGCCAGTGGTAAGTCCTGAGAACCACCAAGTGTTGTCCTCATCTCAAGAAAAGGAAAACCCAAAATGACAACAGCATAATTTTTGAGAGAGTTTAAGGATGAATGTTTTGCTTTGACTATAATATAGTCATTGAATAATTTGGTGATTAAAGTTGCTCTCCTGTGATGACTTTCTCCCTTTAACTCTGAAACTGTTGGGCAAGTGAAAGATTGATCACAGAAGTGCAAGACTGTGATTAGAGTCAGCCAGCCTGCCAGCCAGTCCCCCAACAGCATACTGGTGACCATTGGGCATCTGTACCTGAGAAAAACCAAGAGGTTCTATTTGTTCCCAGGAACTGGCATTGCCCAGGATAGCCCCAGAAAGGGAAAGAAACATTAGTCTTCAAAGCATGGATTTTATTCAAGATGTTAGAGAGAAAATGTGCCTTAATCATGAAAAAAGAATCTTACACCTCAGACAATTATTATTTTTCAAATCTGGTATGGTCAGCACATATCTAGTTCACTGCTCTCAGAAATGTATTTCCATCTTCATAAGACTACAGCAAGATTAATGCTTATAAAATACCATTGCCAAAATTTTTGTGTCACAGGAAATAGATCGTACAATTAAAAGCACATAAACATGCTTTATACGGTATTTCATTTTGCTAATAGATTATTCTTATCCAGACAAAATTGCTTACTTTTTCTAAGATACCAAATCAAATGAGAAATGGTTAAACCTATTTTGTTTGTTTTGGGGTGCATACTCAGTGGTGCTCCAAGTTTACTCCTGGCTCTAGGATCAGGCTTCACGACCTAGTGGGTTCAGAATCTGAAACCAGGGTTCACCATTTGGGGTGCAGATGATTAAATCAGGTTGGCCACATACAAGGAATAAATGCTCTATATTATATACCATTGCTACAACCTGAAAAGGTTCAACTATCGTGAAATTTAGCCAAATGTATAATATGCTAGTACCTAAACTAATTTAATACTGATAAGAGTGACTCATCCATTTTAAAAGGGAATTTTATTCGGGAGTGAAAGACTTGAGTCACAACTGTTCATATGAAGATGTCTCTGTGCTAGGGATTCATTCACTGTGATGTTTTGGGGGATCATGGGGAAGCAATAAAGAGCCACATCAAGGCAAACACCTTAATTTCTGTGCTATCTCTCCAACCTGAGAAATAATCACTGTCTTTCAGGTTTCTGAGAACAAGTTTTGAACCAAGAAATGCCAAAAGTTCTGCTTTTCTTATGTGAAATAAAAGGCTTTCTTATCAAACCAAAGAAACTTGGTTGTCTTTTTTAATAATTTTTATCATGACCAACATGAATTACAAGTCTTTCACAGTAATATTTAAGGCACATAATGACATTGAATCAGGGGCATTCCCACCACCAGTGTTGTTCTCCCTCCAACCCTGTTCCCATTATCCTCCTCCTTTGCCTCCTGGACTGCCAGTATAACTGGTCGTCTCTGTGTATAGCTTGTTGAAGATTGGATATTGATTCTGTTGTCGTTGACTTTGGGTTTGGTGTTTAAATCTGATCATTTTATATTTCTACTCAAATTGCATATGATTGTTTGATTCTGGTACCATCCATTTTTTCCCTTAATTTATGAAAACACATTAAAACATGTAGCTTTGTGAGTGTCTCTGTCTTTTTGCTTTCAGGTGCCAATTCCAGGAGTAAGTGGGACTATGGTCAGGGAATCAGATGTATAAGGCTGTGCCCACTGCACAAAGAGGTTTCCTGAAAAAATAGCTTGTTCTGGGGACTATCCATGGAGTCACACATCCCCACAATAGCTTTCAGATCATGTAGTATCCTGTAGTAGCAAAGGGACCCAGAAACTCACTCTAGTGCTCTCCTGAATCTAAGTTAAGTACTGCTCTGCTGGTGCTTCTCTCTACTCTAGGCCTGCATTCCAGTGCTCCAGCATAGTTATCTTCCACCTTTCACCCCAAAGGATGGGCAAAGAAGAAATATGATAAGGATCTTTTTTCTTATAAAAATGATTATTTAAAATACGAATATTAACTTTGAGGCCAAAGCAATAGTACAGCGGGTATGTCTCTTGCCTTGCATAAGGCTGACCCAAGTTAGATCCCTGGCACCCCCTATGGTTCCCTGAGTACCTCCAGGCTTGATTTCCTTAATGCAGAGCCAGGAGTAAGCCCTAAGCATTCCAAAACAATACTAACAAAAAAAAAGAAGATAACCTAGCCACATGGATGTACATATAAATGTTTATAGTAGCATCACTCTGACCTAGGATACCATGAGCTGAAAGGCAGTAACTTTTCTGAAGAACCAACAAAAACCTTTAAGAGAACAGCCCTGCTCCCTGGTTAGCATTGAAAACCACTGATCTACAGGACAGCTGTTTACCAAATTGTCTTCTCCAGAAGCATTTTAGTTCAAATTCTGAGCCATGCCTACTTAACTCAGGTTTTTGTTTTTGTTTTTGTTATTGTTTTTGTTTTTGTTTTGCCCCAGAACATGACCTTGAGCATGGTGTTGAGAGTCAACTGGCAAAAAGTAGTATTTAAATGGGCAAACACAAATGGAACAAAACAAATTTAAACTTGCAAGAGCTCTAAGTTT
Source organism: Crocidura indochinensis (assembly GCA_004027635.1). Lineage (NCBI taxonomy): Eukaryota > Metazoa > Chordata > Mammalia > Eulipotyphla > Soricidae > Crocidura > Crocidura indochinensis. The sequence goes on along the minus strand of PVKC010013549.1, from coordinate 7,463 downwards.
GACACCAGGCCGTAGATTACTGACCCCCTATCAAACATCCCAGAATGCAGATGATTTGAATAACAGTGCCTCCTGTCCCTCAGTTCTGGGGACTTGGAAGACACTTATTGATGCCTCGAACCTAACTTGCCTTTTCATGGGGCAGGAAGTTGCAGGCTGTGCTTTCTGCTGGGACAGTTACTTTTGCCTATTAGAACTTGGCCCTTCTAAGAAAGAAGCTCCTACCAGGAAGTACCTTTTGCTAACATAATTGGCCGTTGGCTCCTCAATGAAGCTACTTCTGCAGTCTTCTGGCAAACTGGTAACAGAGCCAATCCACACACAAGCACACGAGTGAGGCTCCCTCTTTCCAAGCTGGAGCTGGAGTTGGTACAGGAGGAAGTGAACAGGACAGACCATATTTGGAACTTTCCACAGATTCCTTGGGAAACCCAGTTTTAATGAAATGCCTTCAGAGAAAGTAAATTTTCTAACTTTCCAGCATATTTAACATCCAGTATATTATACGATTTCCTTAAGAGACTAAAATAAACTTTCTTTTAAAGGACTCTGACTCACGGCAGAGCAGTTTATTCCTCTCACACCTGACAAAGCAACGCCCCCACCTTTGGGGTTTTGGTAAGGCAAGCTTCTCAGAGAACTTTATTTCTTTGGGCCATTAAAAAATCATCCTACTGTTGAATACAAAGCAAATACAGCACACACTGATTATCTTGTCATCAGAATACAACGTTATGTCTTTGTTTTAAGAAGGAAAGGAACGTATTTGTAAAATTTCTGACCTACGAAATGCTAATTAATGTGCAGATATGAATTGCTTGCAAAACTGCTAGATAGGAAGAAGAGCAAAGTGTTGTACCAGGTTCCAACAAACATTTCACAGTGATGCACTGACTAAACATCCTCTAAATAGTGTCCTATTCAAAATTAAAATGACAATGGATATTTGTGAAAACAACTGTATGCCAATTATAAGTTTAATTGGAATGACCTCTACACCCTTGGAAGAATAAAATGCAGTGTTTGAAAATCATAAATATAAAACGATTTATTAAAGATTATTAAAAATTAATCCAGGGTGGCATAATAATAGTATTGAATGGTCAGCCTATTTTTCTATCCTTCCAGCATCTGTCCATTAATGTATTTGCTTATCTGGTTTGTTTTTGTGTTTCCCACTAATAATAATCTCAATTTTCTTTATTATTTGACTTCTCCATATTTCAGATAAGGACTAACCACCTTTGTGTCTGACTATCTTGATATCATCTTTCTCAACAGATGATCATCATGTACAATCCTGCTTAAGAAGGTTCATACCCAATGATGAACAAAAAACTTTGTAGGCAGCAAACATGTCCATAATTTGAGCTAAAGTGAAAATAGAGTCAGCCTTTACTTTGGTTGCTTTTTCAAAAGAATATTTTTGGTTTTCAGGCTATACCTGTCAGTGCTCAGAACTCTGCACTCAGGAATTATTTTTATGAGCAACAGAAAATGTGGTTAGTTGAAAACATTTATTAACATTTAAAAAAAATGGGGCCCGGGAGATAGCATGGAGGTAAGGGGTTTGCCTTTCATGCAAAAGGTCATCAGTTCGAATCCCAGTGCCCCATATGGTCCCCCGTGCCTGCCAGGAGCAATTTCTGAGCATGGAGCCAGGAGTAATCCCTGAGCACTGCCGGGTGTGAACCAAAAACCAAAAAAACAAACAAACAAAAAAAAACATTAAATTTTAGAATGGTGGCATTAATGGTCATTTATATTGATTTTAAATAGCTTTCAAGGTATGCATCAAACCTTCCCAGGTTTTTGCATAAAAACCAAATAAGACACTAATACTTTTCCTTGAGAAATTCATCAATAACCTAATTGTATCAAGGTTCAATAAGTGAGTGTTCAGGAAGGAAATGGTCCACAGAGCATTGACATAGAGACGTTGAGCCTGGATTTGCGTACTATGAGTAACATCAGCTAAGGAAGATTTTCCAGGTAAATTTGAAGATTTATCACAGCATTAATTTAATTTTTTGTTTTATATAAGCTTTTCGTTTCCATACATTGTGACCTTTTTATGACTTTATATTTATCATTTTGAAAAAAACTCTACAATTACACTGGCATATTTTATGGGTAGATATCAAGAATGTTGTTAAAACAATAATATCAATAGGTGTCTATTCACTTTTAACAATAATGCATCATGGTCATCACAAATAACACCAAATTATTTTGTCCTGATTTCAAGTAGTGTCTCTAACCAAATGATTGGTTGCAAATTATTTTCTCAGACTGATTTGATAGGCAGACACTGCGTAGTTTTGAACATAAGTTACCATTTTTATAAAGAAATAGAAAATACACTAAATCATGGGGAGAAAACAATAAATCATGGAAAAAAACAATACGCATTGTTCTTTGCTCTGTCTTTTTTTCTGTGTCTGAAAAGGCACATTACTCAGGTGATGATCATAATTTTACCTCTTTTAGCATTTAATTACTTCTTCACACTCCATTTGAACAGAGGAAGCGTGGATGCTACATTTTCTTCTCAATGTCATTCCAAATACTAAAATTAATTAAAAAAAATCCTGACTTGTTTTATCCAGAAGGTCACGATTTAGAATAGAATAAAAGTAGTGTTCAGTACATTTTGGCTGCTGATTTGGGGGGTGGTAAATAATAGGGAATTATTGTACACACTTGTGAAGCTGAAAGACATGGTCAAGCTCAAGATCAAGAGCCAGCAGGGGTCTTTTCACTGTGCCCTCACACAACAAATGACTGAGAGCACTGTTGGGATCTATCCTTTAGACCTAATGCATCCCAAACATCTCATCTCCAAATCACCATTACACTGGGAACAATATTTGAGCCTATGAATCATGCGAAGACACAAGCAGTTAACCCAGCATGTACATTCCTAATATTTGCTTCCATCTAGGTGACATTTAAAACTGTGGGTACCAGTAATCAGTTCTTGCTACTACCATAATCCAGAACTGGTCTGCAATTTTTCCCAGTAAATCATGACATGGGAGGAAGGAAGTTTCCGTGGCCTCTATTCATATGTGACCAGTTTATAGCCAGCTCTCTGATAGCTCTGTATTCTATTATACGTGTGCTGGAGGGTGGAGAGGGAGCTCCCTGTGGCTAACATATGTGTTTTCAGAAATGACATATTACATCATTCTTGGAATTCCATGGGTTTTGGAGTGCCCTGAGTGCATGCTGAAGATTTAAACCACAGTTGGTTCTTCTAGAAAGACACACACAGACCTCCTCGTGAGGTGTTGAGGGAAACTAATTCAACATTCCACGCATACTCTGGAATAAAAGACTCTGGACTATTAGACTGTGTGAGATCTAGTAACAGGAAGTCATTTTTCTGCACTCCACCCTTGGCATATGATTATGTTCCCTATATTTATTCACCGAAAGAGTATTTAGTTGTATCTTCCAATAAAGAGATCAGCAACCAATTGAATAAGATCATGACTTGTTTCTACACTAGGAAAAAGCTAATGACTTTAAAATAATAACTTCACATGCTACCTATAAAGAATACTATAACTGAGATCTTTGTACCAGTGAACATTAATTTACATTGCTCATATTTCTTTGATCAGATTTCTTAATTTCAATTGCAAAATCATGCCTTTGAATTCAGTACTTTCTTAGATAAAATCACAATATTAATGGTCATTGTTTTGAAAGCATCAAATCGAAACTTCACTGTCATTTTCAATGAGCAGTTTGTGGTTATTAATGTCCTATTTAATTTTAACATAAATGAACATTTTTCATACCTGAAGAAATTATGTGAAATAATGAAAGCATATTGGCACAAACAGCTGCTTACATTAGTAGACTCACATACCACCAAGAGCGTTATTACTCCAATCTCTGATCTGGGAGCACTGTTGAAAAGTTGGACAGATTTGTATCTAGCTAATCATTTTCTCAAAAAGACTGGGCTTAGTACATTCACAACATGTGTGATGGCATCATGTCAAGGAGAAAAATGGCTTGAACATTTGCATTGTGATTTTCTCTCATAATTAGAATAAATTGATTTGTTGTTTTATCATCTTTTCAAATTCTAGTATCCTGTAATATTTTTAATATTTCTTCTTTTTAATATTTAATCTCTAACAAAGTAAATCATGAAAACATACTTCCTAAAACACTAAATGAGAATAGTTTTTAAATTAAAAAACTTTTATGTTGAAAGGAAATTGTTGAAATGCAGAAAGGGTGCTAAGCTCTCAGGGCTGAAGTGATTTTCTTGACAATTGTAAATCAAAAGTGACCTTTAATAACCTCATTAAAATGTAGACTAGAAATGTATAAAATTATTATAAATCTATGGTATAATTTTGATATATAGGTTGTACATATTCTACTTCTTGAAATATATTTTACACATGACAAATCTTTTAGAGGTATTTCTAAATGATGACAAATTTCTGCTTTATTTTTTTTAAATAGCAATCAAAATTAAATCAACATGCTTTAATAATATTTACAAGTCAAAGTTTTATAGTAAATTAGATATTGATATTTTCCTCTAAAGGTATTTATTTAAGCATCATTTGAGACATCAATGATTATTATTTTCTGCTTAAATTTTTATTTGTTTTAACGGGTAGAAAATTTGTCTTTGCAAGATCATTCTCAGAAAAAAACTAAAAAATAGAGGCGTTGTAAAACATTAGAATAATTGCTGTTTAGCATTATTTGTTTTCCTGTTTTGGGTTGAATATCTCACACAAGCATATTTACATGCATTTTCTAAAGTTTTCAAGTTTAATTACTATTATTTTTCTAATTAGGTATATTATCTTCTATATAAAGTCTTAAATTGATTCAGGGCCAATTTATCTTCTTCCTTGGGGAAATTGGGAAAGCTATAATTCAACTAACTAGAAAACAACAATAATAGCAAGAAGAAATAACTTCTCTTTCCATATGAAATCTCAAAGAGTTAACTTCGGGCTGTTACTTGTGTCCATGAAACCAGCAGGATGAAACAACTAGAAAATGTCCTGTTGTGAATTTGGGTTACACAAAGATTTAAGATTATGCTGTTATTATGTTAGAGCAAGTTAGTGGACAAGGTTAATGCAGAGAGTAACGAATATTTTAGTCTCATTAGATAAAATAAAGAACTGGGATATAAGAGGCCTGATAACAACCACTGCACCTACTAATTCATGCCAGTTGTTTTCAGCATTAGCCCGGGTACATATGAGTATTTTGATGTTGAGGCACAATGCAAGTCTCAACTCATACCATCTTCTCATAAAAAATGAGGAAGAGATCAAAGAATGAGGCAGAGGCAAGCCCTTCATATTTGTAGGAAACTGAGTTTCCCCTTTACCTTATTATTGAAGTAATGTTGGTTAATAACATTAACTTGGAATTATTTGGATGGCATCATGAATTAGAATATGCATGTATCATATTTTTACCAGAAAAAAATCTACTTCTCATCATGAAAAATTAATTATTGTCTCCTCTGCCTTGAGAAATGCAATTAGAACAGTGAAATAGCTCCTCATGTTTGTGATGTTGCATATTATCAAAATGGTGTTTGAAAAAATGGATAGTTGGTAACCAAATAACAATTCTAATTGCTATTGTCCAATGAAATTATACACAAATTTTATTCAAACTAAATTAAATATTTGAAATATACAAAATGCATAAAAGGAGATCTATGTGATATGTATCTTGATGTTCTAGATCTATAGATAAGGCTGTGCTTTCAATTCCAAAAATAATGGAAGCAAAATTAAAAGACAAAAGCTTTTGCTCTGTAAAAGAAAAATACCAAAAAAAAAAAAACCTACCAAAAATCCTTCTTACTGAATAGAACTTCTTGCATGCTTCTTACTGAATAGAAAATGATGTTTGCATATCCAATGTCTAATAAGACCTAAATATTCAAAATATACAAAGATGTACAAAGAATTCAACAACCTCAACAATCATAAAACTCAACTTGATTAAAAGGAGGGCAGAGGATATGGATAGATACTCCCATAGAGGACTTACAGATGGCCGGCGGGCATGTAAAATGCTCATCATCTCTTATTGTTAGAGAAATGCAAATCATAGCAAAGGATGTCACCTCACAACAGTAAGAGTGACTGTCAGCCTCCCAAACCAAGACACAAGTATAGATAAAAGAAGGTCCACACATACTATTAATGGGAGTATGAGTTGGTGCAGACATCACAGAAAGCAATAGTGAAATTCCTTGAGTGGGGAGGTGAGAAAGTCTTTAACACCCACTTATTCTGTGCGTATTTATTCACAGAATACTAAAACAGTCATTTGAAGAGATATATATGCCTCAGCATTTATACAGCATTTACACCAAGAACTGAAAGCAGCCAAGGTTGTCTAAAGCTAGTATATAAGTTGTGAATATACATGGCTAATGAACTACTAGATATACATGAAAGGAAGTGAAATACTACCTTGTGTAACAAAGAAGAATTTAAAGTATTTGCTTAGAGAAGCCATATAGATAAATAAAAGTTGTGTTCTTTCATTTATAAGTAGTATAAAAATCAACATGAATGAAATAAAACACAAACTTTTAGAAATAACCTATTTGACTTAAACTGATAAAACACAGAAAGGTGCAGGGGTAGATGCAAACAAAAAAAAGTGACAATTTTATGGCAAAGAAAAGAATTGGACTTTTAGTGATAAGTTTAATGTCATGCTTCTTAAAATAGATGAAATGGAATGAAGAAATAGTACAGGGGTGAAGACCTTTGTCTTCCATGTGACCAATCCTGATTCAATCTCCAACACCATGTGAGGTCTCTAGAGCACAGCCCAGAAATTTATCCCTGAGTACAAAGCCAAAGTACTTCCTGAGTAGTGCTGGTTCTGACACAATCTCATTTCCCATCACTTTTAGCTATTGCAACTCAAGAATTAAAAAAAAAAAAAAACAACTCTGGGTCTAGCAGATAAGCAGTTCACAATAGAATTCAAGCCTTAAACATTCTCTCTTAAGGCTTAATTTTAAGAAGGCAAGTGACATAGGGTGGCAGACTGTAAGTCTCCAACTGTCTGTGGGGTAACATGGTACAACAAATTCTTGGGACAGAGCAGTTCTAACTTAACAGAGAGCACATGAGATATCTCCACCCTCTGGCTGTGTAATACTGGGTCCTACTCTCTAGTTGGAGATTTTAATACCCCACTATCATCACTGGATAGATCCACCAGACAGAAAACCAACAAAGAAATAAGAGCCCTAAATGGAGCACTAGAAGAACTAGGCCTAATAGACTTATATAGGGCCCTCCACCCACAGAAAATAGAATACACATTCTTCTCAAGTCCACACGGAACCTTCTCCAGAATAGACCATGCCTTAGGATGCAAATCTAACCTGCATAAGATCACAAAGGTAAGGATCATAAGAAGCACTCTGT
>PVKC010013548.1:7168-22974 GCA_004027635.1 Crocidura indochinensis | reverse complement strand
TTTTTTTTTGATGGGTGTCTATACCCAGCAGTGCTCAAGGGTATCTCCTGGCTCTTCACTCAGAAATTAGTCCTACTGAACTCAGGAAACAAAGGAATACAAAGGATAAAACCCAGTCAACCATGTGCAAGGCAAATACCTTACCTGCTGTACCATCACTCCAGTCCCATGTTACATGTTTTTCAACCATGTGTGTTGTGGCTTACTTCTTCTAAGTAAGCACATGTTTTTCCAAATGAGGTTAGCATGTGATTTTTCTATTCCTTTTCAGACCTGACTTTACTCATGGCTAATGAAGATTAGCACACTAATTGAAGCATTAATTAAAAGTGTAAATGAATCTCATAAAATCAGGTCCACATCTGGATTAATTCACGTGCTATTATTAGTTAAACAAATCATAGCTCTGAGGCTAGCATATAGATGAAGAAAAATAAGAACCCTTACTACTGTAATTCTACTAGCAACTATTTGTCAAGAACTTAATCTTGATTAAGTTCTCACTAAGTGCCCACATATATATTCTGTACTTAATATACTCTTTCAATTAACACTTACAAAGTGAATCACTTACAAATAAATACAAAATCAGAGCCAGAGCTGTGGTGCAGCAGTAAGGCATTTGCCTTGCACGCGGCTGACCAAGGACAGTCATCGATCGATCCCCCAGAATCCCATATGGTCTGCCCAGCAAGGAGCAATTTCTGAGTGCATAGCCAGGAGTAACCCCTGAGCTTCACTCTGTGTGGTCCAAGAACAAAACCCCAAAAGTACCAAAAAATAATAATAATTAAATAAATACAAAGTCTAATGGATGTTATAATTTCTATATAATACATGAGAAAAGTATCATAGCAGCCAATTGGATTAATTACCTAAGGGCCACAGTGAGACAATGACAGGGTCAACATTCAAAATATAGGAAAGTGGGACTGTATTAGTAACATAGCAGTAGGGCACGTGGCCGACCCAGGACGGACCTGGTTTGATTCCCTGACATCCCACATTGTTCCACAAGTCTGCTAGGAGCGATTTCTGAGCTCAGTCAGGCGTAACCTGAATGCCCCAGGGGTGGCCCCCCAAAAAAAACAAAAACAAAAAACAAAGTATAAGAAAGTACTAGAGACTGAGAACCAGAATTGAAACGCAATTAGAAAATATATATATCTGCAGGGCCAGAGGGGTGTCCCAAGTTGTAGGGTATTTGCTTTGCACGCGCTAACCTAGGATGGCCACATTTCAATCCCCCAGAGTCCCATATGGTCATATGATCCCCCAAGCCAGGAGCTATTTCTGAGTGCATAGCCAGGAATAATCTCTGAACATCACCAGTGTGGACGAAAAAGAAAAAGAAAAAAGAAAAGAAAATATATACTTGGAATATTCTGCTGAATCTAAGACATAAGAATTAGAATTTCAGAGAAATAGAATAAAATTATGTGAGAAAAGAATCTTTCAGAAAAGATTATAAAATGCCTCCTATCTAAGTGGATGAGGATTGGGGAGGAGACAGTGAGAAAGTTAAAAAAATAATAGTAATATTTACTAAGAAGCAAAGGTATAAATCACTGAAGAAAACGCTATTGTGAGACAAAAAGAAGTATCTTTTTAATATTCTAGCCATACAAAGACAAAGATGACATTGGTGTTTATAAGCTTGTGTAAATATGTGGATATTCCCATGCAACCATGTCTAACTTGAGAGAAAGAACAGGACAGATTTCACACAGCACAACATAAATGGCCTTTATTATGTTTATAAGAAAATCAGTAGAAATAGAATAAGAAGCAGTAATTCTCTTTAGATTGGAAACTATAGAACAGGTTCAGCAAAGCTTGAATTGTTTTCAGATGATGCTAGTAAAATGGAACATAAATGACTGGAAAATCAAAATAAATCTGCTTGAACTGTTTGAGTCTCATATTTTTCATCTGGCAAAACCAGGTTCCAAGTATCTACCTCCTGTGTCTATTGGGAAGATTATTTGATAAGTAGATGAAGGCACTTAGCACTGGCTATCAGAACAGACCTGAACATTCTTCCCCCCACAGCTGGCCCTGAAAGCTTAAATTTGTGGTTCATATCCAAGGAAATAGGGCACATTTTCCTTGAAGCTGGTCGGCCTCTTGTGAGCCATCTGGCAGCTCTTAAGACATCTGGAACTCACTCAAAGTATATTACAGTTCTGGGAGGCATATAAAATAAAATTCTGTTTCACCAGAATGTGAGACAAATTGAGGCCCAAGGGACATTGGATACAGAATTCAGCAAGACTTGCACCCTTAAAACATCTTGTTTTGGGACACAGGCTTTAGAGTAGATTAGAAAGGCCCATCAAAGTTATAAGGGATCTTTATCCTTTTGGATCAGCACACTTTAATCACTCTGGGATGGAGGACAGAATCCCAAAACTCTAAATATTTTGTAAAAATCTGTATTCTGTCTTCAAGGGATTGGAGTAGGAGAATACTTGCTCAAGAACCAACATTTCAAAAAATTCGCAAATTATCTGTAGGTTCTCAAAATAAACAAACACAATCTTAAATGATAACCTCTGGATGATTGCTTGAATCAATGGAAATTTGATCTTTCAGAATGGGTAGTAAAAAAACATAAATATCTGATTTCTACCTCTGTGGCTTCAGTTTTTCTATTCCTACTGTTCCTCAAATGAGTGATATTCCATAAACCTTTCCTCTTACTCAGGGCAGGAACACTAGAAAGATGAAATTGAGTGATGCTAGTAGTCTCTGGTACAACTTAAAGAGTTGATAGAGTGCTTTGTGTTAGCTTTTTGCTTGAAGAAAAGTTGGTTTCCAGGAAAATCCTAGGCATATTTTTAAAAAGAGCCTAGTATTCCATGGAAGTCCTAGGAACTGCTTCTACACATTTTTTCAAGCATGCTATTATTTTATTAAGATACATATATTTTTGTGTTTATGTCATAAAATTTATTGAAAATAAAATTATTTTTAAAAGTCATTAGACAGATGCTGGCATTCTGGTTAAGGGTACAGTGTTTGAATTTTGCATGTCTGAAACTGCTATTAACCATATTGAAAATCATGGTGCCTAAGTTAAAATAAAAGAAAAATAGTAATCTGATTTCTGATTTTAACCATGAGAAAGAACTTATTCCTGAATTTTTCTCCCAATGTACATAGCTAGAAAGACTCCATGTTCAAGTCAACATTAAATTTATAGTTGTGTAATATACCAATAATTAGTATATCATGGTTTATTGTACTAATGAATAAGTGATCTTCAATATTTTTCCTTTTTATGTAGTTCTTAAATAAACAACTTATAAAAGTAAAATATCTTTCATAATTTTACAATGTTATTTTGTTCTTTTATGCTGTGGAAGGTTTCTGTAGGGCAACTGAAATACAGTGGGTTTCAATACATTTATTAGTAATATGACACTGTTCATTACCCATATCAGGCATACATTTGATAGATTTCTGGTACATTAAAGTTCCTGAATATGTAAACTCTATTTAACTCTTATGTTAATCAATATTCACCTTTTTTAATTTGGGGGGGGGTCACACCTGGCAGCACTCAGGGCTTACTCCTGGCTCTACGCTCAGAAATCGCTCATGGCAGGCTCGGGGGACCATATGGGATGCCGGGATTCAAACCACTGTCCTTCTGTGTCTAAGGCAAACACCCAAACAGACTCTACCAGCTGACCTGCCAATATTCACCTTTTGAATCTACCTGCTTTCTGCCTCACAACGCAGCCCCATCCAGAACTATTAGTAGATCTTCTCCCTAAAAGGAACTAGCTAAAACTCAGATTAATTTACCTCTATTACTCCTTTATCATTTTTATTAAACTTCATCATTATCATAAGAAGGGAATTCTATAATTCAAAGAAGTAGTATTTCTGATTGAAAAGTCTGTGAGTATGGTAAAACTAGCAATAAATCTATATTACCTACTGATCAAGAGTATGACATTCTTCTGATATGTCAGAATTTATTTTTAATGTAATCATGTCCATATAAGTAGTACAACTGCCCTTAAAAGTATAAAATTATTTTACGAACATAAACTAATTTCCTTCCTCCAATACAATAACGATCTAATCAGTATGCCATAGTTAATCAGCATTTTGCATTCAGCATTTAAATCTTCAAATATGCTCTTTGCATTGATAAGGTTCTGTGGACAACAGAATGAGAACAATGGTTTCAAGCCCTGTTCTCCAAGAACTCAGGAAAATGTCAACTCTTTAATCATGTTTTCATGTTCTGTATGAGAAGTAAAATTAGTGATGACAGTTGATTGTGAACACAAAGAAGTAACACCAACAAAACCTAGTCCAAAAACTCCTCAGAGGAGTTTATTCAAAAAATAAAAATTTGAAGAGCTGGGTGTGGCAGAGAACTGGGGGCTTGAGACAAAGTAAATAAATATATAAGGTATTCCAACTAGAAAGATCAATAAGAAATTATATTCAGATATCTCAGAGTACTGTATTGCATCTATATAGTCAGGAGACATAGGGAATAGATGTTAGTTAGGGATAATAGGAGATGCTTTTAAGATAATATAGAAAATTTACAGTAGGAGCAATTTCATGATTTATCATTTTAAAGAGTATGAACTTAATTCTGAGGCCCAATAGAATAAAGCAAGATTATTAAAGAATATTAGAAAGTGAACTTTAAGACAAAATTCAAAATTGTAAGACAGCATTCCAATAGAACATTGAGAATTTGAGATAAAAAGTCTCTACAGAAAGCAGTTCCAATAATCCAAGCAAGAAATTATGAGGGTATAAGCTAAGATAGAAAGAGCAGGGATAGAGATATTAAAAAGGTAGGCCTTGAGGAGTAATTACATGTGAACCCTGAATTGGGAGGAATCAAAAATGACTCCCAAGATTCTGGTTTTGGCAACTTGATGGTTTCTTTAAGATAGGAAAGAGAAAAAGTTTATTAGAAGGAATACAGAACAGAACAATTAGTTCAATTTTAAACATATCAATTTGAGTTACTAGTGTAAAACTCAATTAATTTTACTAGTGTGAAATTGAGAAGACCTGTTAGAATTTTCCATAAGCATGAAAGAAAATGAGACTAAAAATTTAAAGAAAATATTGTAAGTAACCAAAAAGGAGCCAACAAAGGACATGAACAAATAAATGTGTGTCTTATTCACAAAGTACAAGAGAAAAGGTATACAGAAGGTTGGTGTGATAGGCTGATAATTCTGGGTTGCCTCAAAAGAAAGGCAAGACATGTCCCCTGCCTTGCTAAAGCCTTCCGAAGCTACACACAAATCCCTCAACCACTGCCTCAACAATGGCCCAGCTTCACCACTTTTACACTGGTTTCTATAGAAACACCTAACTGTCCAGTTTGGTGGTTTCATAGCTGAGAACCTTGGGGTCTTTTTGGAGTCAAGACACACAGATTCCCCCATGCCTCCATATTTCCAGAATCCCCAGTAGCCACACCTATAACAGCACCACCATATCAGCTCCTTGACTAGCTCCACAGATCCTAAAACTCTTGAAGCACATGACCACATAGGTGGCTATGCAACACCTCTATATTTTTCAAGACTAAATCCCAGTAGGAACTCACCAATTAGACATGAAATTGTCATAGAAGCCACCTAAGCTCAATAAACAAATGCAAAATCAATGCTCATATAACAACAATCAGCTTAGTAAATCTTCAACCCCCTTGAGACATGACAATTTTCACAAATTTTCCTTTAACAAAGCTTTTTGTTTTTTTTGTTTTTTTTGTTTTTTGGTTTTTGGGCCACACCCAGTGACGCTCAGGGGTTACTCCTGGCTATGCGCTCAGAAGTCGCTCCTGGCAGGCACGGGGGACCATATGGGAACCGGGGGATCAAACCGTGGTCCGTCCAAGGCTAGCGCGGTAAGGCAGGCACTTTACCTGCAGCGCCACCGCCCGGCCCCTTAACAAAGCTTTTTAATAATAGTTTTATTAAAGCACCTTGATTATAATGTTTGTAAAAATGTTTTGTATAAAATTTGATGTTTGTGGGCCCGGGAGATAGCATGGAGGTAAGGCGTTTGCCTTTCATGCAAAAGGTCATCGGTTCGAATCCCGGTGCCCCATATGGTCCCCCATGCCTGCCAGGAGCAATTTCTGAGCATGGAGCCAGGAGTAACCCCTGAGCACTGCCGGGTGTGACCCAAAAACAAACAAAAAAAAATGTGATGTTTGTAGTTGGATTTCAGTTATAAAAAATTATAACTCCCCCTTCACCAGTGCAACCTTCCCACCATCAATGTCCCCATCACCCTCTTCCCCCACCCACCCCTTGCCTGTATTCAAGACAAAAATTCTATTTCTCTCACTCACTACCAACATGATAGATGTTAGTGTAGTTATTTCTCTAATTGTACTCACCAGTCTTTGTGATAAGCTTCATATCATGGTCCGTCCTCCAGCCCTCATCTTTATTATCTCTGTGTGTTATTACAATATTATCTTTTATTTTTCTTAAACCCCATAAAAAATGAGTGGAGACTATTATGTGTCTTATTCCTTCTGACTTAATTCAATAATTTCATTATCTTTTAGTTGTAACAAGCTATGTTAAGTAAATTATTCACATCTACCAAGGGGAAGTTTTTGAGGGGAGGGGAAAACTAGGGGATAGTAGTGGAAGGAATGTCACATTGGGGTGGAATGGTACTGGATTCTCTAGAAAAAGCAACTTTGTAGGCAATGTTGTTTAAAATTAATAATAAACCAGAATTATATGAAAAATGCCATTTATAATTAGGAGAAAATATATATTAAATTTAAAATTATGACAAAATATTAGCCTTGGTTAAGATACAACTCAAATAAATCTATAACTATGAAGGATAAGAAAATAAAAATTTCTGTGCACCATTCTTCCATGAAACATTTTGAGGAAGTAGATACTTATTTTACATTTTATGTATTAAATAATATTATTTATTATTAATAAGAAATAATCGTATTAGAAACTTCACTGAATAATTTTTCTTAATGAAAATGATTGTCATCATGAATACTCATTTTAAAAGCTTTTAATAATAAATTTAAATAAATAAATATTACTTGGATTGTCTAATTAATGCTTCCATTGCTCCTTTTCAACTATCAGCAGTCAGAATTTAGCATCTATCAATCAATCTGCTTCTAGGAACCCCGATATACAATTTTTAATCTGTTGCTCATTTTAGCCTAGAGCAAATCTCAATGCTGCCAAAAATAAATAAGTTGTTTTTAGAATAATCTCTTCTATTTATGTATAAAAATACAACAATATGTTCTGAAAACTCAATATTTAAAAGAAAAAAAATCTACGTTCTGCTTCTCTATTCTATTTCAAACCTCTGACCACTCCATATTTTGTGTCTGCAAGTTATTTATTTACTTCCTAATTCCTCCATGCATTTATCAATTTATATAAAGTCAGTGATCTTCTAGTTTTCTAGGCAATGGTGATAGGAAAATGAATAAAACAGAAATCCAGACTTCGATAAACTTCAGAATCCAGTAAAGTGGTGATATTGTATGGAAGCTTTTATTCATTGATAGCTGTTACCCATCTTATAAAAATAGTATATAACGCTTTTTAGTACCAATGGATGTCAAAATAAAGGCAGTTTTTAAAAAGCCCATATTCTCTTTCACTCATTTACTCATGTTTCCCTCCAAAAAGTCCCCCTCAATTCCTTCTTCAGGAAAACTTGATCCTTGTTTATGGACAAAATCTATGTTTTTTCTTTTAAATAATAATATACATATTATACATTTTAGAAGTATATTAATGATTCAAATTTAAGTGAGTTGTTTCTTTCTTTCTAAAAAGGCAACTGAAAATTAAATGTAGATTTTTATTATTACTCATGTATGGTTAGGTGAACAGATCAGGAGGTAGCTGTCATTGAAATCATTATTCACAATTCCCAAGACTGTGTATTATTTATCATTATTATTACTATTATTATGTATGTGATGTGAACATTTATGAATTATTCATGTACTATGAAGGTCATCAGGAAAATTTCGAGGGGTGAATCAAGAGACAGAGGGAACAGTTAACAATCGCCTTCATTGTGTGTTAGATAAGTCAGGGCTAACAGGTTTAGAATTGACTAGTTCAAATAATTTCAGTAGAAACTATAATAAAGAAACTATCGTTAGTTTTTTAACACTTGGTTTTGGAATAATTAGGGTAGATAAATAATGATTAAGTATGAGAAATCCAATAAAAGGCAGTTGATCTTGAGATATATATCACACTATATAGGTGTGATTTACAATACCAGATATTATAACATATTATATTTACAGTATCATATATATTTATAATATAATTTTTAATGTTATATAATATTTATAAAATTTGATATAAAACATACTTTCTAATTGTATACACAACCTAGTCTCTTACTCTTCATAGGGACTATCAAGCTGTCGGAGGTACAGTCCTTCGAATGTTAATAAAACTCTAAGATATCAAAGCATAATAATGAAAAAGCATACTAAGAGACACAGTTCTAAATTTCCTCTCAAAAAATAATGTTATTAAAATGAACTAGACGATAATATGTTGAATGAAGCCAGAAATAAAGGGATCGAAACAAAGTTATCCCACTTATATTTGGAACCTAAATTTATAGAGCAAGGTAGCAACAATGAGCTAAAAGACAACAGGAAAATTAATCAACACATTTAAGTTGTTTGGAGAGGCCTTTAAAGAGGAGCCACTGTGTTACTTGAGGAATGAACATAGTTGATAGGTATGGTGTTGAGATTATGTTTATAGAAAACCACCAATAGTAGTATAAATGAGAAAACCTCTAAAAGTTTCAAAGAATGAAAAATAAACTCACTGTGTTACTTGAGGGATGAACATAATTGATAGGTATGGTGTTGAGATTATGTTTATAGACACCACCAATAATAGTATAAATGGGAAAACCTCTAAAAGTTTCAAAGAATGAAAAATAAACTTGTTTTTCACTTAGATGCAGAAAAATTTTAGATCCTGGGAAACTATAGTTTTAGTATCTGGATTCCTCTAGAAAAAAATATGAAGCTCCTGCTAATCATATATAAAATATAGCTAGTATTATAGTTACATATTAATTTTCCCCATTTTCCCCACCGTGTTCAGGTAGATATTAATTCATATAATTCATTAACAATCTGACATTGAGGAAGTAAGTCTTTATATATATGTTTTCTTACATTATTAAATATAATAGAAATTAATATTAACTCTGCTAATGCAATGTGTTTATTTTATAAAGTGGATGTAGAGAACTATTTAATATTAATATGTACTAATAGGCATATTATTTATTATTTTTAACTAAAATGCCTTATTAAGCTTTATAGTTATATTGTTTATAATATAGGTTTGAATTACAGAGAATTTGTATATTCTTTTCTATCAACTTTAATGTTAACTTTCATTTATTTTAATATGAATATTAAAATTTCTTTATTTCTTTGGATTTTGGGTCACATCTGGTGACTCTCAAGGATTACTCCTGACTATGCACTCAGAAATCACTCTGGCTTGGGGGACCATATGGAATGCAGGGGGATCGAACAGCAGTCCATCCTAGGACAGCTCATGTAAGGCAAACACCCTACCACTTGCTCCACTGTATATGAAAAACATATTTTAAACAATATAATATACACAATATGGATTATGATAAATGAAAGGAATTATAAAATATGGATATAGGTATTCTGATATTATTAATTTTATTTTACTATTTTATTTAAAATGATATTATTAATAATGGTTTCTCATGGACCAAATGTCTCCTTTCCATACATCACTATACAGTTTACCCCTTTCTCTGATATTTTTCAATTCCCTGAATGACTTTCTTTGATCACCAAAGTTTAATGGTAACTAAATAATAATAGTACTGAGTTAATCAAATAAAAATTAAACATCGATGAAGACTAAGTTGAATAGTTTTACTTTGAATTACATGTCCTGGTATAGAATGCACTTTTGGGCATTGATATTATTTCAAAACTATGTATGTTATAATTTGTGGAGGAAAAGGTTGAATCTTAATTTTGTAATAATAAACCTTCAAATCATTTCTTATTTTCAGATTAGATCTATATGTGGGAAGCATGGAATATCTCTGACTTTGAGCCTCCTAGAAACATTGCTGAACCATCCAGATTTGGGCTATCGAAATGAAATAAAGTAAGTTGATACTTTGTTCACATGGCTTCTAATTAGGATGCAAAACATTGAGATTAGGGGGCCGGGCGGTGGCGCTGGAGGTAAGGCGCCTGCCTTGCCTGTGCTAACCTAGGACGGTTCGAATCCCGGTTCCCCATATGGTCCCCCGTGCCGCCAGGAGCAACTTCTGAGCGAATAGCCAGGAGTAACCCCTGAGCGTCATTGGATGTGGCCCAAAAAACAAACAAAAAAAAACCCAAAAAACAAAAAACAAAAACATTGAGATTAGTTTTATGATTAAAGTTATTAATTTTTATAATTGAAGGAATTGAAGAGAGTATTGAAGGAATATTTGCATAAAAACCATATAGCACTTTTTCCACTTGCAGTTATTATTGACTAATAAGAATCAAATTTACCATTTCACTTAAACTATAGGGTTATAGATTTACCATTTCACTTTAACTTCATTCAGCTACTAAATAAGAGAAATTTAATAGAGTCCCTTTTCTCCCTTGAACAAATTTCTCAATTGCTTTTCTCTGTTTATTTGCCTATTTCCACTAAAGTGAAGCCCGTGTTCTTTCTGTGTAACACATATTTCTCTCTCCTCACATCTTTTTAAATAAGTTTCAATAAATATTATCTTGCTTTACAAACAAATCAGTATGCATATGTGCACTGAGATTCTCCTTGCATTTAAGAAATTAGGTTGGAATTTGATAACATGAGGAAGTTAAAACGCATAGTGCAGAAAAGTGAGAGATGATCAGAAAACTTTTCTCTAAAAATTTTTCATCCACATGCAAGGAAATGCGTACAGCTGTGCTGTGACTTTAGCCCCTATAATTATAAATTCATAATTATAAATATAAACTTATAAACTTAAAATATATGTTAAATAGATAAATACTGCTTGCTATAAGTACAAATAAAGGTCAAAGAGAGTGCAGAAAGAGGGGAGCTATCTCTGGTTCAACTCTGCAGCCCATGTAGTCGCCTATCCTAGCCAGGAGTGATCCCTGAGCACAGCCAGGAATAAGTCTTGAAAACTGCTGCTATGTCCCTTACAAAGAGTGGATCTCAAATATGCTAATAAAGAATATAAAATGTAAACAATTGTACAGTTAGATAATAAAATAAACAGAAAGATATAGGCATAAATATATTCAATTAATCTACATAAGCATTATGCAAATTATAGCTACATGTTTATCTAAATATACCTATATATGAGCATGCATTTTCATATTTTATTAAAAGGTCAAGAGTCAACTAAGACTTGTCTTGAATAAAATCATTGAAAAAGAAAAGACAGTGTTTGCTTTGGCAGCACATATACTAAGATTAGCATGGCCCCTGCGCAAGAATGACACACAAATTCCTGAAGCGTTCCATCTATTTTTAGAAATAAAGAAGAAAAGGAAAAGACAGACACTAAATGTTAAAGTATGGAAATAAACTTCCAATGCTAATAAAAACAAATATTTCCAGAAATTCAATTTATCAAAAGGATATATTAAACTAAATGTTTACAATAAACTGTAGTAATATAGCTTTAAATTCATAAAGCAAATGCATTTAAACAAGAACCCCCCCCAAGGAACCAAAAATTAAAGATTAAAATATAAATAAAACCTACCAAAGCATGTTGTCAGTTGATTCAAACTGCACACACAAAAAGACTATATTATTCCACTGGGATGGAAAACAATCAAAGTCCTTTTAAATAGTTCTGCATAATCTACTCCCACCTTACTTCTTAAACAACTTCAGTTGTACTTCCTTGTCTTCTTCAAACACACCATCATACTCCATGAACACCAATATTCTGAACATATTTCCTATTTAGAATATTTAGTTTAGTCCAGATATTTTTATACAAAATCTTTCAAGTCTT
This sequence comes from Crocidura indochinensis, assembly GCA_004027635.1. Lineage (NCBI taxonomy): Eukaryota > Metazoa > Chordata > Mammalia > Eulipotyphla > Soricidae > Crocidura > Crocidura indochinensis. The sequence continues at coordinate 10,875 of PVKC010013548.1, read as the reverse complement.
TGCTCAAATATTGCAATCAGAAAACTACACAAACCACTTTCTATCTAGTTATAACCCACACATTTTATTCTTCTTAACTGTTTTTCACTTCATCTCAATATTCATCAATGGTTACTGTATTTGAGTTATACGTTGATGCTTTGTGTTATTATCTGTCATGCTCTGATAGACTCTGTGATACTATTGCCAACTTCAAGGAGGATCTATGCATTATATTTTGGCATATGCTGAGTATCTAAAGAAGTCCCTGGTACAGAGTGGGAATTCAGTGAGAATGTGTGGAATTGAAATGAACTAGAAAAGAAATATAGTTTCAAAATACTTTTGATGGTGCAGATATAGGAATTTAACCCAGTCAAATTGAACAATATTCTCTCTAATTATCTCATCAAAACCATTCCTGGTGCTATACATACTCAATTTTTTAATTTCTTAGAGTTACTTATAATTATATATGTATTTGTATAACTTGTTTGCTAAATGTCTAGATAATAAACCCATTTTGGCAAAGACCATGATTATTTACCTTAGATCATATTCAGGTTATCCCGTAACCCAATATTTATATGTTAGATGCACAGAACACATCTAACAAATTTATTTTTTATTCACATTGATGTCTACTGCAATTAAATTCTATCTAGTAATTAGGAATATATGAATAAAACAAAGCTTTTCTCCTGAAACTTGTGTTCTGGAGAGATAAACAACTAATAAATCATATGATAGATATATCACATTTTATATTTTTATGTAGAAGAACCAAGGATAATATGTATAGGTAGCAGCAATCATTAAATAAGTGATGGCATGAGATTAATGTTACTCAATAAATTTCTACTGACCCAACTTTGGACACGAAAATTTGCCTTATTTGCAATATTGGGGACTTGGTAGGTGAGAGAGAGTAGAATGGCTAAAAGCAGAGAAAATGTAAGTAATAGCCGAATAGAGAATCAATAAAATTCAATAAATATTTGATTAAAATATTGGATTCAGAATTAAGATAAGAATCAGAAGTACAAGAACAAAAGAGAATGAAGAAAGGCTACTTATAATTTCATTTATAGTCTCATTTTCTCATTTTATGTACAAAGCAGAAGTAAACAAATTTATTTTATTACTGATCTTTGATTTGAACATTCAGAGACATCAGAACTATGATCATTTTATGAAGAATTATATTTCTAAGTGGTAAATTTATTTCAACACCAAAAAGCCATTGGACAGAGCTTCTTGAGTAGAATTAAATATTTTCTGTTTAGAGATTTGTATGCAAACCTATATCCTTGAGAGATTACAGATGCAATTTAGACACACGTTTTTTTTAGGAGCTGAATGCTCAAATCATTATTTTAGTACATATTGTCCATTAATCTGCTGTTCAATTGGGATCCCATTTGGTATGTAGCCGCTTGTTAATTAGCAGGATTCTAGTGCCGAGCTGCTTCCTGATTAAATGTCCTTTAGAATCAATAAAACATCAGGAGGGATTATGGTGATGTGGGATTAGCCCCCATCTAACTGAAGAAAATGACTTGTGTTTCCTTCTTAAAATTGTCACATTGCAGGAACTGATGAGAAGAGCCATTTTGCCAACGCTGTAGCAAAGTTGTTGGGGGTTATTTTTGTTTTCCTTTGCTTTGCTTTGTTTTTAACTTTCAGATTTTGTGATTTTGCCATTTGCCTACCAATTAGCACAGAGAGAGACATTAGTGAATGACTGCCAGGGTAAGGCGATTTTGAGAAAGACTTGATTGCGATTTCAAATCTCGACTCTGAATCACCCTGATGTAAAATGAGTTCAGGTTCTGTTGGATGGAAATCATTATCCCTATTCTTGGCCAGGAGCATGGAAGTCAGAATTAGCATTTAATGTTTCTGTGTGACTTTACAATAAATGGTAATTAAGGAGGGCAGAAAGAGAACAGGAGGCAAACTAATACGCTAAAATTATATTGGCAAAATTAAATGCTTCAAACTCTGTGTAAAATACAGACACAAGCCAAATTGTGTTGGGGAAATGGATGAATAATGTGACTGTGAGGGAAGCTTGGTAAATAGAGAGGAGCAATTGACACAGCCTTAAGTGGGACTTATCATACACATCTGGTCCATTATTGAAAGTGCAATTAGGTTGCAAAAGGACTGAGTTGGAAATCCCAGGAACAACTAGAGGATTTTAACAGATAAAAGAAATAGGAGGTGTCTGATTCAGCAATCACTTTTTAGTGGGAATTTGAAAAGAAGTATATTGGTGATGTGTTATGAGTCTTCCCCTTTGTTAGATTTTGGGGAACTGGCCCTGATGTTTAAGAGTTCATTAGCTTAAGTCTTCTCTTTGAGAATACCATAATTCATATGATGGTAATTGTAATACTAATAGTTATTATAATAATTATATTGCTAATGAAATTAATGTCATTATAAATAGATAACATCTTTGTAGTATATATGTCACAATTTTTCTGTTTTGCCATAAATACTAATTTTTAAATAGATTTTGCAAGTTTCCCAGAAGGTGAATTCTATGAAGTTGTATTAATTTCAGTATGGAGGCTGGTGGTGAGTTGGACCAAACCTGATTGTGCTTAGGGCTTACTCTGACTGCTCTGTGCTTAGTGATCATGTCTGGTGGTATTTAAGGGACCCATGTATGATGCTATGGATCGTAGTGGGGTTGGCAGTGTGTAAAACAGACACTTTATTATTCTCTCTCCTGTTCATTGCTATTGCCATTCAAATGTTAAAAACCAACATGAAATAAAGCTAAATCAAAAACAGGCCCTAGCTTGAGTGTCTTGATTTTTTTATTGATCTTCTCACATGCCCTATAAAATTGGGCAGATAAAATAGAAGATATGCAAGTGACTTGAAATAATCTGCCTGGTCTCCAGGGTTCAGCTTTACGTTGAGATTTAGTATTGAACAGTTTTGGATTTTAGGAGCTCTGTATCACTTGATTTCTCCTCCAGGACATAGAACAGTGGTATTCTGATACAAAATGGGGAGTATGAGGCTCCAGGAGAAGTTTTGGTACAAAAATTAAGGCTTTGAAAATGACTTATTAATGGTTTAGCTATCTCTTAATCCTCCCTCAGGAAGAAATACTGTAAGCTCTAAAATGACAGGCATTTAGAGGATCCTTTGGACTCTAAAGTCCTTGGGAATTTAGTCAAGTAGCTAATTGCATTCAACCTTAATTTTTGTGCTTTGCAAATGAAAAAAAATACATTTTCTGGATTTAATAATTCATTGTTTATATAGAAGAGAAAGTTTGTATTTTCCAGTTAACTGGATGGTGAGAAGAAATACAACATTTCTACATGTTCAAGAAGATAAGAGAAAGAAAGATGATTCAATTTAATTAGCATCTCATTGGTGGAGTTAAATAATAATTAGATTAACCTGATGATCTAAAAGCATCAAAATTAATATATGTGTCCCTCACATGGACAGTCATTGGGCTATATTCTGGATAATGTACGTCATTATATAGACCCAACAGCTGCAAAGTTATATATGTATTTCCATATAACAGATACATATGTTTTTATTAGCTACCTTAGAAAAATTGAGTCCACCTTTGGAATTATTTGACTCTGTTCCTATTTGGGGCACAGCTTCATTCCCCAAATTCATATATTGAATTCTTAATCTCAGTAACACAGAATATGATTTGATTTGAAAATAAAGCTTTAGGGGGC